>BROG01002074.1:0-16930 GCA_030159075.1 Atrina japonica | reverse complement strand
CGAATGTCCCCACAGACCTGGAAGCTTCCGATATTGATATTTGGTGATATGAATTGTAAAGTCAACATCTACCTATGTAAAATCAATGTCAGTTTTATTAACGATAAAAAAGATAAATATTATTCCAAACCCTGTAACTGAAGTGATAAGCATGTTAAATGTTATAGATCGCTTGGGTCAAAATCATATTGGAGGAACAAAACATGACTTATTAGATAAAATCTGTAATACCATATCTTAGATATAAAGAGCCTCAGATACCAAGGTATAAATAATTAGGATGTCCAGGATATAGGTACAAACCTGGTAACAAATTTGCAAACACATTACTGGAATTAGGTACAAACCATAGAACATGACACTTTCATAACATCAGCATTTGAATTCGTAATACGAATTTACCCCAAGGTACCATTTTTCATGAAAATCTGACAATATAAAAATGTTCACCAATCACAGGTTTTTATTTCGTTACCATAGCAAACAACCTTCTGTAACATCTACTATTGACTTCATCTTACCAAAATACCTATAACTGCTGTTATTTATTTAAAACATATCATCGAAATACCTCTTTATACTTAATTTCAGTAAAATCTGACAAAATCAAAGTTTTTGTTCTTCATGAGTTAACTGCCCTAATGTATCTATGACGTAATCAAACAGTGGATCATCCTTTAAATGGCTTACTTGCAATATCAAACTTATTATTTTCAGAAAAGCTGAGTATTTGTATACGTGACTTGTCTGCCAGGTTGTAATGATTCGTACGTATTTGAGTCAGTAGATGTCGACAAATTAAGATCTTCGTAAGCCTCTCTGCTCGCCTGTGTGACTGATTCTGGGCTCATCTCATTTACCGTATCATTCGGGTTTATATTACTGTTTGATAATTGTACGCGTCCCTTTTCGTGGTTGACTGTATTAGAACTGGTAACAACCGTCACATTTGGGGAATAATGGCGTCTCAGTCGGAGACATGTAATTAACAGAGCTACAGTGAGACCTGTGATGACTACTCCGCAAGTAATAATGATGGCGATCGTGTCTTCATCCAACGTCTGTTTATCTAAAATAAATGTTTCGGCAGTACATTAAATTGTGAAAATGTGGTGTTTTGTTTTAATTTTGCAACAAGTACCTAGGCTAAATAAAGCATTGGAATGCATTACATATACTTACCGGATATTATAAACAAATAAATGTACTATACAAAGACAGTTACATTCAAATTGGTCATACTACCATATAGAATCAATTTCGCGTACACTTATATAAGACAGAATAAAAGACGAGGCATACCAGTGCCATTTGTCTTAACTATATTTCTGAATAGTACTTTCCTGAATTGCAATTTGACAATTATTCATTTATGAAATTATTACAATATAAAAAGAAATTTACCATATACAAGACACCTCCCTGTCACATGATGACACGTTTCTGTACATGATTTGCACCTGTATAAACACTGATTTCCATAAAAACCATGATTGCATTCTGAAATTAATATTGTTAGTGAGTTAGTTAATTTCCAAGGGTTACAAAGTGTTTTTTCAAATTAACTGACAAAAGTTATATAATCAACTTACACGAGTTTTTAAATCTGTTTCTATCATAAATAAAAACTTGAGTAGTCTATAACATTAGCCTACATAACGTCTAGATAAAGTCGGGTTGCGAATCTCATGATCGCATCAACCCTGTAGCTCGCTTAAATCACAAATTATCTAGATTGCATCAATATGTCCGTATGGAAACCGACATTGTTAAATACTTCAATAACAGACCCTTTTACCTCCAGTTACTTTTACCGCCAACTTTGGCCGCCGACAACTGGCCTGATGAAACTTCATGTAAAAACATTTTCATTACAGTAGTAATGCGGGCTCAGACAATGAGACTTATTCAGCCCATTTGGTTATTCATATATGTTTAACTAACTGCGGCGTTGATTATACAACCGCTCCAGAGCGGTATAACAACATAAGCTATGGTAGAAACAAATTTTATTCACAGGCAAATTAAATTATGCAAAAAATGTTAATTCTACTACTACTATTACTACTGCTTTTAATAATAATAATAATAATACTACTACTACTAATAATAATATATTTACTTTGATTACAACTATGTCCTTTCCACCCATCTGAACATCCTCCTTCACAGTAGCCATTGTCACGTTTGCATGTCAAACTCTTTATACAGTTTTCACTACATTTATAGTCGCAGTTAACTCCATATCTTCCAAAAGGACAAGCTGAAATGACAAAGCATCAGTTGATGGTATATCTTAAAGAAGTAATCACTGACTGATTCACATCTTTTCTTACGCTGGACTTCAGTTGTATAGGATCTATGATAATATGGTCCTTTACCGAAAGTTATTTGATATATCATTTTCATCAGGTACCAAAATACGGTACAAAATAAATGTCATGATACATCATTAAAACTAGTTCAGATACTGTTATGATACACTTGTAGGTTTATTCAAATTTGTTAATAAGCATTAACTGTAATATACACTTAATACGTATTTGATGGGTGGTTAATTGTCCTAATTTTACAATGAAAGGATAGTGAGTGTATCTGAAACGCTTCAAATACGACAGAGGCTTTAGTTGTATAGTGCATTTATATATCACACAAAGCATTATTATATTCTCAATCCCGAGTAGTTGCGCTATGTAACGGTACTTTTTTTTAATGTCTTTAAGATGTGAGCAAGGTTTCGAATAACTTAACGAAAATAAAATATCACCATAACGATATTCAGACATAAATCTACTCAACAATTGGACATATCTATGGGAAAAGTGAAGCAATGAAGATGAAATGAATGACTATATAACAAAAAGAACATCACGAATAAAATAAAAGGAAAAGTTCCGAAAGTACGGTGTACAAGTTGGGCAGTATTGCAATCAGGGACTTTGGTCTTGGTCTAAGAGTTGGGGAAACTGTGCATCGTAGGTCAACAACAACAATCGATTTTAACAGAGTCATGCTAAATATTTAAATTTTAAATACATTACAGTTAAGTCAACATTGCATGGCTGGTAACATAGCCCACTCTCAATATTAACAAATTATGTTAAGTGGATGAGCATAAATAAACAATTTTTGCCCAGTTTTGCCACTACATTTGATGTCCGATAATTAATGTATAACATTTAAATGCAGTAAATGAAATTAAACAACAGAGTTTATATGAATATACAAATTTCAGATACCAAAGTATAAATCAATAGAATGTCCAGGACATATTTACAAATCCGGTAAAAATGGACAAACACGGACCTCTGGAAACCAAGAGGTGGGATCAGGTGCCATGGAGGAGTAAGCATCCCTGTCGACCGGTCACACCCGCCGTGACTCCACAGTCAAGTCCAATGAAACACGTGAGGAGTGTATCCTCGTCACAATTGGTACAGACGTCTCAACAACCGCCAACGAAAAGGCAACTCAAAATTTTACTTAGTGAAACAGAGTAGTCGCAAACAAGACAATTATACCGACCGTAAAATTTGCGGAACGTTGACATTAAACGCGGTTTTCGATATCCATGTGTCAATAATTTGTCAGTGAGTAGTTTACCTCTGTATATGAAATCTTCATATGTTGTGCACGCCCTGGCATATCGGATCATTTGTGAAATATAAACTCCATATGCGGGTGACTGAGGGATATTACTACTTAAATGTGGAAAATTTACGATGGGAAAGCCGAAATCGTGGCGTTTATCGTATAGCTTAGTTGCTAATTTCCCGTCTGTGTTTATATTAAGTAAAATGTCTAAGTATGAAGCGTGTGTGCTTGATTCTGTTGTATCTTTAATTTCTAGTTCGCTGGGATATATCGCATTGACATATGTATGAACATTGTCATTTAGAGCAACAAACTATGTGCAAATATCGTCCCATCGCATGTCGAAGTCACTTGCGTAATTTAGCGGGTCCTCATCTGGGTAGAAAAACTCACCTAAAAGTAATTCAAACTTAGTCTAATCCTCTAATGAATAGTAATCGTAAATATCCTATTGATTGTGATTAACTAACAAAATCCAAGAAATATAACCGAGAAGAAACAAAACACACACAAGTCTAAGCTCCTTAACAGACGACATTTGCAGTGTGAATGTCAACAAAGTCACGTGAAAGTTTGGTCCGGAATCAAACAATTGTTTTATTTTCTACAGAGAAGCATTCTGCTTCATTTCAAGATATTTCAAGTGGGTTTTATTAGTTTAATTATCCTTCATTAGATTTTTAATAATGTGCAATGTTAGGCGACAAATTTAATTACTGGAAAACAGGAGACGACCAAGTTGAAAGTGGAGCAGATTCATTTTCCCAAATTATTTCGAAATTTAAAGGTAATTACATGAAGCTTACAAGACTATATTTTTTTTTTCTTTAAAATCAAATATTTTGTTCACGTTTTTTTCCGTGATCGAGAAAGAAAGAGTTTAGATGCGCACTTTATCGGACATCACTGTACATCTTTATGTTTAATCCAATGCAAACTGGTTTGGAATGAACCAAAAAAAAAAATGAAATGACACCCAGTGCATAGATTGAAAGTGTACTGTGCCCAGCTAAAATACAAATAACAGATGAATCCTTGTCATTTATCTAACAGTAGAGTATATTGTTGCTCAAAATTAGAATGCAATATAGACTACAAGCATAAAATGGTATATATTTTGCTTTATAATGTATTTTCTACAAACTACAGACTTTTTTATCTCTGATACAAGAACACAAACATGCCCTTTATTGCATACCCTGTATTAATTTAATTAAAAACCGATCTCTAATCGCTCCCGTTTTCTGCTATATCACGTATAGGATATAAAACATCTCAGATACCAAAGTATAAATCCTCATGATGTCCAGGGCACAGATACAAATCCGGCAAAAATGGACAAACACGGACCTCCGGAAACCAAGAGGTGGGATCAGGTGCCATGGAGGAGTAAGCATCCCCTCTCGACCGGCCACAGCCGTCGTGAGTCCACAGTCAAGTCCAAATGAAATACATGAAATATATAGAAATTAATTGATATGGCATGCGATACAGATTTTGCCATGTATTATTCTCTATTTATTAATGTATGGAATTAAATATATTAAAATAACAACAACAACAACAAAAAACATTTGACACTAAACACTTGGGTGCGTCGAAGAGGCACCCAGCTAAGGATACAAGGAAATATATAGCTGCAAAAATAGTTTGAATTCATAAAACATGTGTAGATTCCTTTATTGCATACACAAGGATGTTCAATTCCAAGGTTACAATTAACATTTCTTCATTACTTACATTCATTACAGTTGTCATTTATCCATCCAGCTTGACATCCCCCATCACAAGTACCATTGACGTGATTACAGATTCCCGTTGTGTTACAGTGCTTACTACAGGTTTCTTTACAGCTTTGTCCAAAAGTACCGTAACTGCATGCTTATATGAGGGAATATATATATATATATATATATATATATACATATATATATATATATATATAATATATATATATATATATATATATATATATATACATATATATAAACTGTGTAGTTTAGTAATTTCATTTATAAATTCATATACAAAATATTATGTTGCATAGTGTATATCATTATTTAATATAATGCATTGTCTTTCAATTCAAACATCAAATCACGGATTATGTCCATTATGGTTGATACGAACAGCCACTGAAAGTAAAGTGGGGTGCAAAAATGTTTCACAAGTTTAATAGCGTGTATGACCGCCATTTGCACCGATGCATTCTTCACACCTATGACGCATTGAACGAACCAGTATCTGCAGAAATGCCTGGGGAATGTTCAATAAAGAACAACAAAAAACGTCCAACGTCGCAGGGGGGGTTGGCTCTTGACGTAGACGTCGTTCCATTCCATCTCAAACATATTATAGAGGCTATAAATCTGGTGACATCGCAGGTTCAAGTCACACTGGAACCTAAGCTGATTTTGTGAGAAAGTTTGCCAGTTTACTATAGTAAAAACGTTGGTTTAATATAGTAAAAACTTTTATTTACTATAGTAAAAACTTTGATTTACTATAGTAAAAACTTTGTATTACAGTACTTTTACAAGCAGTATTGCTATTTTGAAATATTTCTGTGAAAACGAAGATATTTATGAGAAACTGTGTGGCAAAAGGGGTGGATAGATTGGTTCGAGTATCGCACTTCGAGTCACGAAGTCTCTTACTTCTTGTTAGCGCAGGTTCAAGTCCCACTGGTACCTACGCTGATTTTGTGAGAAAGTTTGCCAGTTTACTTGTGGAATGCCAGTTCTCTTCCCGGGAACAATGTAATCGGGTTAACTGCTCCAGTATTAAAACTAGCCGCCACCACACAACTGGAATATTGTTGAGTTTGGCGTAAAACATCATTCGAAATTCAAATCAAACAGTTTGACATATAAGTTAATTCAGATCTCAAGAAAGACTGAACTCTATTCAAATTTGTGATACACTGGTGGATGGTTATGGATAGTGGGACACATTTTCAATTTATTCTAATGCTAGGGTAAAACATGTCCATTCAGTCGGGCATTTTTTTTTTTTGAACCCCAACATTTCTTAATACTTCCAGGGATTTTTTTTAAGAAAATGATATATATTAAAAATATGTTATATTTTGTCACATTAATGACTTGATTGTTTTAACTACAAAGGGAGATAATTTTGATGTTATACATTGCATGGATGACTTGTTTACATTATGTATATCCTGAAGTCTAAAGACTGAATAACAAATTACAATTGTATAGATAATGGTTACAGAAAACACTGAAAATAATCAAATAGCAGTTGTAAAACCATCCAAAATGAACAGTTTATAAAGTGAAAAATACCCTGTATTTGTGGATGAACTGTTTCCTATGTGACTTGAGAGAGAGAGAGAGAGAGAGAGAGAGAGAGAGAGAGAGAGAGAGAGAGAGAGAGTTTCAATTACAATAGAATAATAATATATATTTAGCTAAGATGATAATAAAGAGTGTAATAACAGTTTATTTTCCAGTTGATTGTGTGTGTGTGTGTGTGTGTATGTGTGTGTGTGTGTGTGTGTGGGTAGGTGTTCATTATCATGCCACATCCTTTTTATCAAGAACAGTATACATTAGGTTAGCCACTACCATGTCCTTGGAAATAATACAAAAACTGATGTATAATTCTTTATGGGGGTAGAAGCATATTGATGTGCAGATTGATTTTCATTTACATGTAAATTCAATCCTAGTCATTTTACATATATGTACATGCATTTCTCTCTCTCTATCTCTCTCTCCATGTATCTATCATGTCTATCTATACAGTATTTCTATCCATCTTTCTATTTATCTATTTCTTTCTTTCTCTATATTTCTTCTATCTATCTCTAATCTCTCTAATTCTATCTATCTATCTATATATCTATCTATCTATCTATCTATCTATCTATCTATCTATCTATATATCTATCTATCTATCTATCAGTATATCTATTTATCTATCTATCAGTATATCTATCCATATATTTTTGAATCAAAATTGATAATCTATTTAATATTGTCATCTTTATTTATATACTTATTTTTTTATAAATCTATTTATTTCACTTATCTATGTATTTACATATCTATTTTAGTAATCATTTATTTATTTATTTATTTATTTATTTATTTACTTATTTATTTATTTATTTATTTATTTATTTACTTATTAATTTATTTGCTTTATTAGTTTCTGTTACTTGAATCTGTTTATCTTTTCCGTTGCAAATTCTATATTATCTTTATCAGTGTGTGTCTATGATCTAGTTGCTTACACAACAGGGATCAGTTATTTCCTGTCACAGGGAGGCATTGTCTTTTGCTCCTATTAGCACCAGGTCTTTGTCAAGTGCATTATTACATAGGCCTACCATGTTTGATATGCCTGTTTACATTGGAATTTTAATTCTTGGTTTTTTGTCTTACTGGGTCTAGATTATTTGATCTTGTTAAGGTCTCTTTGAACTGTTCATTTTTTTTCTTTCATTTATAAATCACTTGCAAGAGATTTGATTTGATATTTATCTATTTTTTCTTTTTATCTATTTATTTTTATATTTGTCTATCTATCTATCTATCTATCTATCTATCTATCGGTCTATCTGTCTGTCTATCTGTCTGTCTATCTATGTCTACTCTCTATTTATCTATGTATCTATCTATAATGTATCGTTCTATGCATCTAGGTATCTGTCTGTCTGAATGTCTATCTGTCTATTTATCAATCTATCTATCCATTTAACTATCTATCTATCTATCTATCTATCTATCTATCTATATATCTATCTATCTATCTATCTATCTGTCTGTCTGTCTGTCTGTCTGTCTGTCTATCTATCTATCTATCTATCTATATATCTATCTATCTATCTATCTATCTATCTATCTATCTATCTATCTATCTATCTATCTATCTATATATCTATCTGTCTATCTATCTATCTATCTATCTATCTGTCAATCTATCTATCTATCAAAATTGATAATAAATTTAATATTTTTCATATTTATTTATTTTATTTATTTACTCATTTATTTTATTTATATATTTATTGACATGTTTAATTTAGTATATATTTATATGTCCTCCCTCTCTCTCTCTCTCTCTTCATCTCTCTCTCTCTCTCTCTCTCTCTCTCTCTCTCTCTCTCTCTCTCTCTCTCTCTCTCTCTCTCTCTCTCTCTCTCTCTCTCTCTCTCTCTCTCTCTCTCTGTGCTAAGGAATCTATTCATATAATTATTTTTACCCTATTTCTATGAAACGGTCAATTATGGTGAACATGTCGATATAATAATGGTCTGGACACGATGAATTGCAAAACCCAAACGGGAATCAACCAGGAGTTCAAAAGGATCCAGAGCCCCTGTCAGCACACCACAGCCGTCTCAAATGTCCCACTAAAACCTGCCAACTATTATATTACTACTACTACTACTACTACTACTACTACTACTACTACTACTACTACTACTACTACTACTGCTACTACTACTACTTTAAATAATAATAATAATAATAATAATAATAATAATAATAATAATAATAATAATATATTTACTTTGATTACAATGATGTCCTTTCCATTCATCTGAACACCCTCCTTCAGAGTAGCCATTGTAATGTTTGCATGTCAAACTCTTTATACAGTTTTCACTACATTTATAGTCGCAGTTAACTCCATATCTTCCAAAAGGACAAGCTGAAATGCCAAAGCATGAATTGATGGTATATCTTAACGAAGTAATCACTGACTGATTCACATCTTTTCTTATACTAGACTTCAGTTGTATAGGATTTATGATAATATGGTCCTTTACCGAAATATATTTGATATATCATTTTCATCTGGTACCAAAGCACGGTACAAAATAAATATCATGATACATCATTAAAACTAGTTCATATACTATTATGATACATTTGTAGGTTATTCAAATTTGTTTATAAGCATTAACTGTAATTGACACTTAATACGTATTAGATGGATGGTTAATTGTCCTAATTTTACAATGAAAGGATAGTGAGTGTATCTGAACGTTTCAAATACGACAGATGCTTTAGTTGTACAGTGCATTTATATACCACACAAAACATTTTCATATTCTTATGTTTTTTTCAATGTTCAGTCCCGAGTAAATGTCTTCAGCGATGTGTGCAAGTTTTCGAATAACTTACCGAAAATAAAATATCACCATAACGATATTCAGACATAAATCTACTCAGCAATTGGACATATACGGCAATAGGAAAAGTGAATCAACTAGATGAAACGGATGATTATAGAAAACAAACATCACGAATAAAATAAAAGGAAAACTTCCGAAATTACGGACAGTATTGCAATCAAAGACATTGGTCTTGGTCTAAGAGTTGGAGAAATTGTGCATCGTAGGTCAACAACAACAATCGATTTCAACAGAGTCATGCTAAGTATTTAAATTTTAAATAAATTACAGTTAAGTCAACATTGCGTGACCGATAACATAGCGCACTCTCAACACTAACAAATTATGTGAAGTGGATGAGCATAAATAAACAATTTTGACCCAGTTTTTCCACTACATTTGATGTCCGATAATTAATGCGTAACATTTTAATGCAGTAAATGAAATTAAACAACAGTTTATATGAACTTAGAGCAACAAAATATGTACAAATATCGTCCCATCGCATGTCGACGTCACTTGCGTAATTTCGCAAAAAACTCGCAAGTCTAAGCTCCTTTACAGACGACATTCGCAGTGTGACTGTCAACAAGGTTACGTGAAAGTTTGGTCCTAAATCAAACATATTTTTAATTTTCTACAGTGAAGCATTCTGTTTGATTTCAAGATATTTCAAGTGGATTTCATTAGTTTTATTATCCCTAAATAGGATTTATTTTTGGTGTTACTGTTCAATGTTAGGCGACAAATTTGATTACTGAAAAACATATGACGACCTAGTGGAAAATGGGGCAGATTCCTTTTTCCAAATATTCCGGAATTTAAAGGTACGAACATGAAGCTTACAGGACTATGTTTCTTTTCTCCTATTAAAATCAAGTGTTTTGTTAAAGTTTTTTACGCGATCGAGAAAGAAAAGGTTTAGGTGCATCTTTATGTTAAATCCAATGAAAAATGGTTTGGAATGAACCCCCCAAAAATGAAATGACACCCAGTGCATAGATTGAAAGCGTACAGTATCCAACTTAAATACAAATAACCGATGTGTCCCTGCCATTTCTCTATCGTTAGAGTATATTGTTGTTCAGAATTAGAAAACAATATAGACTACAAGCATAAAATGGTATATTTTGTTTTATCATATATTTATTATTGTTCAAAATTAGAATAAAATATTGACTACAAACAAAATGGTATATATTTTGCTTTATAGTATATTTTCTACAAAATACACTCTTTTCATCTCTGATACAAGAGCCAACTCGTGCCCTTTATCGCATACCCTGTATCAGCCCTCCCTTTATCACAACTTTCAACCCTTTATTGCACCCCCTTTTGCAATTTGGAACGCTTCTTGTGTTTTTGTTCGGAATACCTAAATTGTTTTCCGCTTCAAGCAAAAACTAATATCTTGTATAAAGGCCAGGTTAAACACATTCTGTGACATATTAGATCAAATTGTTAACAATTTTAAACGTTGCTGAATAAAAATGTAAAAGAATCGTTTGATTTACAATTTTTTTTATTTAATAAGTGTAATGATATTCCGTAGGTAGGTTCAACACACAACAGATAGTTGTGAATTTCAAATGTTTAGAGTAGTGTAGGCTACTGAGTATTCACGTCAACACAATGTTCGGCCGTGAACAGCCTCACAACAGGGATTCACAAATGTTCTTTTCAAAGTTCCTGTATGCCAACCGCCATTTCAGTTAGTTCTTCGTAACATATTTGCACTAAAATACAAATTATGTCAGTATCTTTAGGAAGTCGAATATTAAGTTGTGTAAACAGTTTGTGTATTGAGATCGAACCGCATAGGAATTTCCAATGAGGAACTCAAGTCGTGATTATAATATAGAAATTAAAAAAATATATATATTCTTAATAGTTGATATTATATACTTGTCTATTTACCACTACAATTTTAAATATATGATAAAAACAACAAAACATGACACAACCAGTACAGCATGCCATATTATCATCCCTCGACCAATATCATCCCTCCGGTTGATATGGCATGTGATGCAGATTTTGTCATGGATTATTCTCTATTTATTAATGCAAAGAATTAAATATAATAACAAAAAATATCATGTGGCTCTACACACTTGGATGCGTCGAAGAGGTACCCCGAATGGTATTAGATAACATAGCAGTACTAAGGATACAAGGAAATGTATAGCTACAAAAATAGTATGAATTCATAACAAATGTTTAGATTTTTTCATTGCATACATAATGATGTTCAGTTCCAAGGTTACAATTAACATTTCTTTATAACTTACATTCATTACAGTTGTCATTTTTCCATCCAGCTTGACATCCGCCATCACAAGTACCATTGACGTGATTACAGATCATCGTTGTGTTACAGTGCTTACTACAGGTTTCTTTACAGTTTTGTCCAAAAGTACCATAACTGCATGCTTTAAGGAGATAATTTATATTTATATATATATATATATATATATATATATATATATATATATATATATATATATTATATATATATATATATATATATATATATATATATATATATATATATATATCGCAGAAAAGGGTAACTGTGTAGTTTAGTATTTTCATTAATTGATTCATATACAAAATGTTATGTTGCATTATGTATATCATTATTTAATACAATGCATTGTCTTTCAATTCAAACATAAACTCACGGATTATGTCCATTATGGTTGATACGAACAACCACTGATAGTAAGGGGGTGTAAAAACGTTTCACAAGTTTAATAGTCTGTATCACCGTCATTTGCACCAATGCATTCTTCACACTTACGACGCATTGAACGAATCAGTATATGCAGAAATGCCTGGGGATTTTTCCACCACATGCGCAATAAACAACGACGCAAAGCGTCCAACGTAGCAGGGGAGTTGGCGTTCCATTTCATCACGAACATGCTCTATAGGCGATAAACCCGGTGACATCGCAGGCCAGTGTAGCACATTCAAGTTTTGCTGCTGTAAATAGTCACTAACAACGCCTGCAATGTGCGGTTGTGCGTTGTCCTACTGCATAATGGCGTTAGGCTGATTGTTGTAAATTAATGGAATGATGTACTGTCGTACAATCCCGTCACAGTAGCATATGCCGGTTAAATTGTCCTCCACTATCACCAAAGGGGTCTTTCAATGAGTTGTAATTCCAAACCAGACCACAACGCTCCCTCCGCCGAATTGGAGGCACTGAATAACGCAGGCGTCAATGTAACGTTCTCCGGCACGATGGTAAACCCGAACACGACCGTCACTGTTGTCGAGGTGAAATGTAAACAGAACTTCCTCCCGTGCAATCTCTGTTATTGAAACGACGATTCCTCCTACACCACGCTAACCTCGCAACTCGGTGACGCCAGAACAGAACAGGACAGATAGCATGATTTCTAGGACGGATTTTTGCCTCTCGCAATCTATTCCTTACGGTACGAAGACTTACTCGTCGATGCCAAGGGATGCTTCTAGCGGTCAAAGAAGCCGATTGGAATCGATTACACAAATGTGACGTCTGTATATACGTATCTGGCCAACGTGATGTCAAACATAATCGCCCCAATCATGGGCGGTCTCGAGCGGTGCCAGTTTTCTGATATCGTCTCCATAAAGCATTTACTTTGTTAATATGAACTCCACACTGCCTTACCACATTGCTTTGCGACTTTCTAGCTTCCAGCATCCCAATAGCGCTCAGAAGATCATTTTCAATCATGCAAGGCATCTCTCAATCAAACTTTTGTTCCAAAAAAAACAACATTTTTTTCTGACTCAGTACATTTAATACTGTCAATAAATGCAAGAAATTATAATCGATTACTAACCACGTGTCGTTTAGGCTCGAAACTCAAGAAGAGCGTGTTGTGGCCTTCAAGACGAACGCGATATTTAACAAGTTGAGTACTCAAACACGCGTTTAATATCTTAAGTCTGCCTTTAATAATAAACAGCGATCAATGTATAGTTCTTATACTTTTGTTTTAACTTTAAAGTATACAGTTTCTTTTTTTTGCTTATATATATATATATATATATATATATATATATATATATATATATATTTATATATATATATATATTTATATATATATATTAGAAAAAAGCTTTTGAGAACATCACATTTTTGCGTAAACTTGCTTTATTCCGCAAGCGCCCTTCGCCCTACGGCTCATCAGACAGAATATAATGGTAGCAAAAATGTGATGTTTTCAAAAGCTTTTTTATAATATTTTTACTCTGTACCAAAAGAACTCTTATATTCTATATATATATATATATAATATATATATATATATATATATATATATATATATATATATATATATATATATACTTCGCTGACAGAGGTATAATCCAATTCACAAAACGTGACAGGCGGATTAATCGTTTGATAATCTTGCGGATGATTCTACTCATTTTTCGAATATATAATCTTTATGGGAGAAACTTTTTATTCCCCACTGGATACTCGTAGGTACGATAACAAGAAAGAACGACACTATTCTGGTCAGTGTAAATTTAATGTCCTTATTCTTTGTTACCTAAAATTTGAATGTGTTCAGGTCAGTCAAGAAAGGCTGAGGCTTCATGAATAATAAAAACAAAATATGCACGATTGATTTCGGGCACATTAATTCACGGGTAGGAAAGAACATAGCGATCCCGGACCGTTGTTTTACGACGATGGGGCTCCCTATACTGCTTGTTTACATTTCATGTCAACATTGTTTACATTTCATGTCGGATTTTTAAGTTGTTTATATGACAGGACAAAAAATCGTTGTGTCAGTTAGTAGTTGTTTTAGAGATACCTTTAAGAAACATACTATTAGTAGGATCGTCATTGCGCGTGGCAAACCGTCTTACAGAAGAAATTGAAATTGCACTGCTTGCAAACACCACACAGTTGCCATTTATGTAGCTATAATTTCAACCTACACCAACCAAAACACGTGTAACTTGTAAGACATGGTAGTTAATTAACTATTGAATTTGTTTTTCTATTGTGGAAGTATACTTGGGTTATTTTTTCTGAGACAAGATATCATTGATTGCTGTCAATGTAAATTTTACGAAACCGGAAGTGATCTTGGCCGATATTCTGTTGAGGTCACATGATATGAACACTAACTATTCCGACAAAACTAAACGTAATGGAACAGACCGAAAAAGCGTAACGGGTATTCATGATTCCTATGTAGAATAATGATCGAGCCCGGGTAGTTTTTTCTATGTGCTTGAGAACTAATCTTAGTCGTCGATGTAACCATAATTCCTACGTTATTGTGTACAAATCAGTAAAATGATGGGTACGACTCCTCCATTTTTTTTGTGTTACGAGTCAGTCAACCGTAGGCATGACTTAGCAAAAGAGTTTACCAACATTCCACAATGAAATAAACACGTTTCCATACAGGTAGCAAATGAACAAAACACAAAGGACAGAAAAAGAAGGGAGATCGAATCGATAACATAATTGTGCTGTGTGTTAGGAAAAGAAATAGAGCGTTGAAATGTTTTGAAAAAGGAAATGAAGCTGAAACAAAATTAATAATTTGCCATCCTTCTTTGAAAATCCTCTGACAAAACCTCAATCGGTCAGAGCTATTTATATAACACTTCTGTTCAATCGTGGAGACTCAAACTGGTCGGAGAATACCAATACTTATTTTTGTTTTTATCTATTTAACTTGAAAGTGGTAAAAGTATATGCATAAAAATACAATATTTTTATTTAGTGAAATAAGTAATTCCAGTTTTCGGTGAAATACGTTCCACAGTTTGACATACATTCATCTTTGACATACTTTCCGTATCGATGTAACAGCAGTGACCGGTGAACATGCGATAGCTAATTAGAGATGTTTGTATCACGATGTTTTTATCATTTTCTGACTAACTGCAGTGTATGTGTGCACTTGTTTTCATCAGCATGACTTTAAATTGTATAATGTGTGGATCGGAGAATATTTTACGATATTTCCTCTACATGTAGTCCAATTTGACCGGTCATGGGCCTTTAAGTTTAAATGGCGTCAGGTATGTAAACATGTTACAGAGAAATAATATGGTTCATTGTATAGACTCGACTAGAACATATTGTTCTGATTTTTTACGGACTCTTTTGAAAATGCAATTAAACTTATCAGTAAGGTGGTATCATTATTTTTGTTATTCAAGTTAGGGAATGCAATTTTGTAGAAATCAATTCCATAAAACAAATCATACTTTCATTTTCATTTCTCATATATATATATATATATATATATATATATATATATATATATATATATATATATATATATATATATATATATATATATATATATATATATATATATATATATTGCACAAAGGTGGCGATATGTCAACAATTTCAGGAACAACTTGTAGCAATTTCCACAGTTGAAATTACAAAATCACATCTTTATTTTTGTTTTAAAACTTACATTGATTGCAGTAAATGCTTTTCCATCCCGGTGCACATCCATGTAGACATGTTCCATTGATATGGTTACATGGAAAACTACTACAATTTCCACATATATTTAAGCAACCCAAACCGTAAGTACCGTCTTTGCAAACTGGAATTCAAAATTGAACAGATGTCAGTATATATATATATATATCAACATCATTATCATGTTATACAGATGCGATGGAAATGCAGATTCACTGTGATATGAAACCGCATATCATAAAGATGATACCAGATGACATAGTGGAGAAAGTTATAGAAACATATGTCATGCTTAGTTCCTGAGTAATTTCTTTAGGCTTAAATAGAAAGCGTGGTGGAAAATATATACTTCTTTAATGATTCATTATTTGATTTCATCACCTATAATGATTTTGTCTTCAATAATTTAAAAGTAACATTATATGACGGAAAATACCCTTTCTATCAGTTATTTTGGTTTTACGTGATTATGGAAAATGGTGAATATTACAAGAGTTATTACTCTAAATTTTAATTTTTATCATATGATACTTATCCTGAAAGTTGGTGAGAGATGTATTTAAATGTATGTGTTTGATCATTGAGTCTATATCTAATTCATATTTTCTTTTTATATCTGTGTAAGAAAATGAACTAGGTGACTTTACGTACCGTCTTTACAGTAAAATTCACGGAAACCAGGAGCGCATCCATCATCACATCCTCCGTGA
>BROG01002073.1:0-16941 GCA_030159075.1 Atrina japonica | reverse complement strand
ATAATAATAATAATAAATAATAATAATAATAATGGAAAATGGATATTTATTATAATTCTGATCATTCCAAAATATTTTATTATACTGATTACACAATGGAATATATTTTATTTTGTCAACACATACATTCTATAAAGACTTATATGATTCGATATTGTCACGAAGAAAATCTTGTTTATTTTTACAGTTTTAAATTTATCATTGAACTTTATCAAATTGTTTTCAATTTAAAATTAGCAAATGACAAATATAAATTTGTCATATTTTAAATTTTGAAATTTCTTGGTGGGTGTATATACGCCGTTGTCATGTTGTAAATTTTGTTTATATACTCACCCGGTAAATATAAAATACACAACAGGATATAATCTTGTAATCGAATACATACAACAAATAAACATTTTATTACGGATTAGAGTAATTTATAGAAAAAAGGACCCTGGGGTAGGTCACTTGATAGCTTAATTATTACGGATTAGACTAAGTTATTGAAAAAAAGGACAAAAACCCTGGGGTAGTTGACTAAATAGCTTAATGTTTACGGATTGCACCGACATATAGAAAAAAGGATACCACCCGGAAGTAGGTCACTGAGCTATAAAGTGACCTACCCCAGGGTGGTGTCCTTTTCAAATAAGTCGGCTCAGTCTGTAAAAATTTAGCTATATAGTGACCTACCCCACGGTGGTGTCAATTTTTCTATAAGTCTGCTCAATCCGTAAAAATTAAGCTATATAGTCAGTGACCTACCTCAACCAGTGTCAAGTCTGCCGTCAATAATATTCATAAGATAGGGCACGTTCGTTTCACAAATTTTACGGCGTATTCCTAATACATTTCCGTTATTATTTTCTATTATTATAAATGATTCTTTATGTTGTACAGTTTCAATTTATATTTTTTATAGAATTATTCATGATTTTTGTTATGTTGTACGTGGATTACATTTAAAAAGAAGTAAAAATGCCGTTAATGAAGGCTTTCATTGACGCGTGGATAAACACTGGGATTAGGTTGACCGATATTTCTTATTGATTGCTGGGCTTACTCGGAGTTTCTGAGCGACATCCAACGTATGCGAGGTAGAGGTGGGCATGATCGCTCACATGCAATATGTCACATATGCCCTAGACCCTCAGGAAGGGACTAAAACTGACATTTGTTATTGACTGCTGGACATACTGGGAGGTTCGGAGCGATGCCCAAGATATCAGAGGTAGAGGTTGGCATGACCTGTTATATACACTATGTCACATATGCCCTAGACCCCCAGGAATTGGACACAGGGGCTAAAATTGACACTCGGGGCCATATTTGTTATTGACTGCTGGACTTCTGGGGAGTTTCTGAACGACGCCCAAGGTATGGGAGGTAGTTGAGGGCATGACCTCTCACTTGCACTATGCCACATATACTCTAGACCTTCAGGAAGGCGACACAGGGGCTAAAACTAAAATTTCGGGGCCATATTTGTTATTGACTGGTGGGCTTACTAGGAGATTCTGAGCTACGCCCAACGTATTGGAAGTAGAGATGGGCATGACCTTTCACTTACACTATGCCACATATGCCTAAGGCCCTCAGGAAGTGGCAAAGGGTATAAAACTGGCATTTTGGGACCATAGTTGTTATTGACTCTGATTCTGAGCTACGCCCAATGTATAGGACGTAGAAGTGAGTATGACCTTTCACTTTTACTATGCAACATATGCCCCTTCCTGAGGGTCTAGGGAATATGTGGCATAGTGCATATGAGAGTTCATGCACACCTCTATCTCCCATACCTTTGGCGTCCCTCAGAAATTCCGAGTAAGCCCAGCAGTCAATAACAAATATAGCCCCGAAATGTCAATTTTACCAAGTGTCTCCTTCTTGAGGGTCTAGGGCTTATGTGGCATAGTGCATGTAAGAGGTCATGCCCACCTCTACCTCTCATACCCTTGGCGTTGCTCCGAAACTCCCAGAAAGCCCAGCAGTCAATAACAAATGTGACCCCTAAATGTCAATTTTAGCCCTGTTTTCCATTCCTGAGGGTCTAGGGCATATGTGGCATAGTGCATTGGAGAGGTCATGCCCACTTCTACCTTCCATACCTTGGGCGTTGCTCAGAAGCTCCCAGTAAGACCAGCAGTCAATAACAAATATGGTCCCCAAATGCCAGTTTAATCCCATTTGTCTCCTTTCTGAAGGTCTACGGCATATGTTGCATAGTGCGTGTAAGAGGTCATGCCCGCGTCTACCTCTCATACCTTGGGCGTCGCTCAGAATCTCCCAGGAAACCCAGCAGTCAATAACAAATATGGTCCCAAAATGCTAGTTTTATCCCCTTTGTCCTCTTCCTGAGGGTCTAGGGCATATGTTGCATAACGCATGTGAGAGATCATGCCCACCTCTACCTCTGATAGCTTGGGCGTCGCTCAGAAATTCCGAAGGAGCCCAGCAGTCAATATCAAATATGGCCCCGTGATGTCAGTTTTAATCCCGTGTCCCCTTCCTGAGGGTTTAAGGCATATGTGGTATAGTGCATGTGATAGGTAATGCCCACTTCTACCTCCAATACCTTGGGCGTCGCTCAAAAACTCCCAGGAAGCCCAGCAGTGAATAGCAAATATGGCCCTAGATGTCGGTTTTAGCCCCTGTGACCCCTTCCAGATGGTCTAGGGCATATATGGCATAGCGCATATGAGAGGTTCTGTCCATCTCTACTTCCCATACCTTGGGCGTCGCTCAGAAACTCCCAGGAAGCCCAGCAGTCAATAACAAATATTGTCCCGAAATGTCAATTTTAGCCCCATTCCCCTTCCTGAGGGTCTAGGGTATATATGAGATAGTGTATGTGAAAGGTCATCCCAACTTCTACCTTGCATTCCTTGGGTGTCGCTCAGAAACTCCCACAAAGCCCAGCAATCAATAACAAATATGGTCCCAAAATGCCCGTTTCATCCCCTTTGTCCCCTTCCTGAGGGACTTGGGCGTATGTGGCATAGTGCATATAAGAGGTCATGCCCACGTCTACCTCTCATACCTTGGGAGTCGCTCAGAAACTTCCAGGAAGTCCAGCAGTCAATAATAAATATGGTCACAAAATGTCTGTTTTAGCCCCTTTGTCCCTTTCCTGAGGGTCTAGGGCACATGTGGCATAGTGCATGTGAGAGGTCATGTCCACCTTTACCTCGCATACTTTGGGCGTCACTCAGAATCTCCCAGTAAGCCCAGCAATCAATAAGAAATATCGGTCAACCTAATCCCAGTATTTATGTACGCGTCAATGAAAGCCTTCATTAACGGCATTTTTACTTCTTTTTAAATGTAATCCACGTACAACATAACAAAAATCATGAATAATTCTATAAAAGTTATAAATTGAAACTGTACAACATAATGAATCATTTATAATAATAGAAAACAAGAAAAATTTTATGCAAAGCGTCAATTCGCCGCCAAAGGTATTTCAAAGGAAGTTTGGGAATAAATGAATGCAAGCTTTCAGTTACTTAATATCTATTACGACAAAAAGTCCCACCAGATTTTTGTGAAAATAGAGTCAACAGAACTAATTTAACGGCGATTTCTCGTCAACTAACACCAAGTTCACAGACAGTAGTGAGAAATGGAGTGGTCATCATGTTCCTGGTCAAATTCATCCAGTGTAATCATTCATTTTTAGTAGTGTTTATATAGCAATTGACATCAGCGATGTAGCAATGTCTATATATGTAAAAGTTTACAAAATGACAGTTGCAGTAATTTTCACTGTTCTGCATAATGGTTGTCAACAATGGTGAAGAACTTGGATTTTTTTTTAAGAAAATGTATTAAATATTAGTATATATCAAGAATATAAAACGTAATTTAGAAAAACATTTATGGAATAATTCAGAATTATTTTTTTTAAAACAAGTCCATATTTCCAGTCTGTTTCGTTCATTGTTGGCCTAGCCGGCTAGAGTGGTTCGATCTTGTTTAACATGATAATTCTGACTTTATCCATTATTACACAAAACTCGTGTTAAAAGTAACATTTTATTATATGTAGACTTTAACATGTACTACATGTACTACACAGTTTTTATGTCGAAATAAAAGTAAAAATGGTGTGCTTCGGTAATTAAGGTCTGTTTCGGTAAATCGTCCGACCCATTTTCACTTTGTTGTTCTCCCAATCATCAATATTTCATACGACACATTTCGTTTTCGGTGTTATATTTATTCCGTTTTGCACAAACGAAATCATTTTAAATGATAAAAAACAATTTGTTCCAAATTTCCGTCGTCCACTAAACTTATATATAATAGGATATCATGCTCTTATCAAAATCAAAAGCAATCACGTAATGATTGCTCCCATCATTTCGACTAATGTCTCCCACTTATCGTTATTTCAAAAATACGAATCGCGGTATTATACCTTAATTGCATTAAAAAAATTTAGATGCTGATTATTTATGAAACAAACCAACATCACTTTCATATCTGAAATTTAATAGCGTTTTTGCCTCAAATAAAATTACTACGTCATTACTTCCGCGTTCATAGAAACTAACAGCTCCTTCCATATACTACTTCCTAACTTAATTTGAAATATATTCGCCGCCTGTATTAGGAATACGCAGTAAAATTTGTGAAACGAACGTGCCCTATCTTATGAATATTATTGACGTCTGGTATTGACGGCTGGCTTGACACTAGCCCTACCTCAGGGTAGTGCACTTTTTTCTATAAGTCGACTCAGTCAGTAATAAGGTCAAATGTATAATTGTGCAGAAAAAATAGCTTAACTTCTCAAAATTAAAAAAACAATATTACATTTTTTTAAATATTATTATTTTCACTATCGGTATCTGGGAGATTTCAAGTAATGAACTAAAACTATAATTTACGTAAATATCTAATTCAAATAAATCTGCTACATCAGACACAAATATTATAATATTCTAATAACATTCAAGTTTTCTTTATGAAATATCAGTTCTGTGCGGTATGTTTTTTTTTATTAAATGTTATGCAAATCACCTACACCCAGGTTATGTCTTCTAATCTAACCTTGCCAATGCCAGATGACCTTCGGTTTGCAGCGACGCATACGTAGACATGGTATTGATGATATAATGATATCGTAATATCGTCATTTCGCATCGTAATATCGTCATTACGTATCGTGATATCGTTATAATGTCATTTCGTATCGTCATTTCGTATCGTGATATCGTAATATCGTCATTTCGTATCGTAATATCGTCATTTTGTATCGTGGCATCGTCAGTTCGTATCGTAATATCGTCATTTCGTATTGTAAAATTCGTCATTTGTATCGTAATATTGTCATTTTGTATCGTGGCATCCTCAGTTCGTATCGTAATATCGTCATTTCGTATTGTAAAATTCGTCATTTGTATCGTAATATCGTCATTTCGTATCGTAGTATCGTCATTTTGTATCGTAGTATCTTCATTTCGTATCGTAGTATCGTCGTTTCGTATCGTAGTATCTTAATTTCGTATCGTAATATCGTCATTTCGTATCGTAGTATCGTCATTTCGTATCGTAATATCATCATTTCGTATCAAAATATCGACATTTCTTATAGTAATATCGCGTTGTATTAAACGAAGCGAGATTACGATGTCCCGAATCAGCCATCATACGAATCAGCCACCATATATCGCACATACATGTAGTTGGATACGGAAATTTCGCCGGAGCTACTTTTCTAAATGGCATTCATATCATCCAAAATATTTGATGGCGTCGTTAAAATCGGAATTTTAAATTTGGGTATACATTTAGATAAATAAGGGACATGTAATAAAAACAAAACCACACAAATGTTTCTATCCGTATCATCAGACTGCACTTGATCGTTGTAGCGGATGGATTCAACTTGATCTACGTTCTCGTTGAATTCTTCCGCTACAA
Source organism: Atrina japonica (assembly GCA_030159075.1). NCBI lineage: Eukaryota > Metazoa > Mollusca > Bivalvia > Pterioida > Pinnidae > Atrina > Atrina japonica. The sequence goes on along the minus strand of BROG01002073.1, from coordinate 11,025 downwards.
CGATCTCGTGCAGTCTGATGATACGGATAGAAAAATATGTGTAGTTTTGTCCATGTATATCTACTGAACCTGTCAGGTGGACGGCAAAGCAACAATTTTGGTCGTTTATATCCTGTCGCACATTAACCATTTGTCGATTTTACGCCGACGTATGAAAAAATCTAAAGACGTTAACATACGTCGAAATTTCTGATTCAACTTATTTTGTAATCTTTTTAAATCGGAAAGCAAAATTGTGTTATCAGCACACTTTAAAAGAAACACTTCTCGGTAACAGTCAAAGTTGTCATGGCAATAGATATGATATATCATAAATGCACGTGGAATTCTGTTCATCGTCAAATTGTTGTTGAATGTAAACGTGATAGCGATGTCCTTTTAAGAGTAAAAAAGATAAGTGAGTGCTCCCGTGTCCCCCTTTTCTATTTAAAAACAAGACTATTCAATATATAAACTGCTAACATTAACTTTGATAAACAGGATGCATTCAGTTTAAATGTACTTTAAGACTAAGTTTAACAAGTTATGACGACGGTATAATAAATTTAACGTTATATGATGTATCACGTATAGCTGAGGGTAAATTAATGATAGTGATATTCAAAGAAAATGATACATGCACAACAGAGAAAATATTTGTGTTTTTATTTGATTAATGCGTTATGCAGATTCAGCCACATTTACAATTATTTTTATCCTTTATTACAGATATATTTTCAATTCGTATATTAAAATCAATTGACATAAACTATTCAGGTTTGCATAGATTTTCTTTAAAGTTTAATTTAGGTATTCAATTTACAAACTGTTGAAATGAACTCATTTTAACTGTAAATAATCAATTTACATGTTAGCGAAATTTCAACAAGTTGTGACTAAATTTATCTATTTACAAATACTGGGTAATAAAGTAAGGAGAATAATTTTATGTGTTCCGAATGAGAAATTCATTATGTCAATTAAGTAAATTTGAACTGTTTTATCTTGTGTGGAAATTGCATGATAAAATAAATGTAAGAATTGAAAAAATAGACCTGTATGATATCAAAGCAAGGTCGATTAAGTAATTCATAAACCATGTGGTATATCTTGAATATACCTTAAGTATTACCCACCTAGAATATTCAAAATTGTATAACATGACCGCAGTCCCCTGGAACATATCCCGAACCATATGTAAATCAAACTCATGATAAGCATGTTATGTCCGAGAAAAATTAAATGCACACACAAACAGAGAGAGAGAGAGAGAGAGAGAGAGAGAGAGAGAGAGAGAGAGAGAGAGAGAGAGAGATGCAAATTATGTGTCCTTGTAAACGTAGTAAAGCTACCCGATGATTTTTTTTATTGATATTGTTCATCATGGTGTGACAGAATTTGAAAATAATATAGTTTATGTTACAGTGCACTTCATAAGCTGAACACCCAATTTTGTTTTTTCACATAATTTGATACATCTAATATGATGTCACACACACACACACACACACACACACACACAAACACACAAATATATATATATATATATATATATATATATATATATATATATATATATATATATATATATATATATATATATATATATATATACATACATACATAGTGTGTGTGACCGGTCGACAGGGGATGTTTACTCCTCCATGGCACCTGATCCTACCTCTTGGTTTCCGGAGGTCCGTGTTTGTCCTTTTTTGCAGTTTATGTTACAGTGCACGTCATAAATTGAACACCCAATTTTGAAATTTCACATATTTTGATACATCTAATATGATGTTACGCGCGCACACACACACACACACACACACACACACACACACACACACACACACACACACACACACACACACACAAATATATATATATATATATATATATATATATATATATATATATATATATCGTATTTGTCCTTGAAATGGCGCCTGTTCTAATAGGGGCGCCCCTGGATTTTTTTTTCATGTAGATCTATTGACTGTTTGAAAAAAAATGACCTTTTTATTTTTAATTATTTTATATTACTGCCCGACATCATCGTACTTTTTTCTTTTTAGTGCAATAAATATCAACAAAACCCTCAAAACTGGAAAAGAACATCTTTTAACTACGTTGTAAGCAATACTTTGGATTTTATCGGTGATTTCTTTGATGCAGGGAGATCGCCATTGACATTCACCAACAAACGAAATGAGACCAGTCATAGTTACGTTTCTTTTTTTCTTTTTTAAATACCAGTCAATTAAAATGTATTCACTATCGTAAAAATAAGACTTATCGTATTTTTTTCTACAAAGAAATGTAAAACTAGTCCAATTATTTGTTTACTCCGTAACTTTATAAAACTGAATTCGGGTTCGGGATTTCAAGAGAAGCCTTGTCATTCAAACTTCCCATTTCGTCTACTGCTGTCATTTTAAACCATCTGCTGCAATTACCAATTCTTGCATAATACCAGTTTTACACTTTGAATGTCAGGGATCGCATTAAATCAAAGAAATTGTCGAAATTGTCGGTTTCAATGAAGCATCTGTGTATGTATCACTCGTAGTCTTTATGCCTGTTTCCTTATCTCGCAGTTCAAACAGTAAATCTTGATTTGACAGTAAGTGACTTCTTTTCCCCATTAATACATGTATATCGGGCGGATTACAAAGTAATTAACTCAGTACAAACAGCTTTAGGGCCTAAACATTGTAGATAACTTTGCATAGCGGAGTATTATACCATTTTTTGGCAACGTAATCAAAATGTGCATCATGAAAGAAAAAATGTCCAAATAAAGTACTCCAATTACCCGCGCCCGGCGCCCTTTTTAGGTCAAATACGGATTATATATATATATATATATATATATATATATATATATATATATATATATATATATATATATATATATATATATATATATATATATATAATCATTGATGGTTCTCCTCAGTAAATATTTATTTCAGGTATTTAATACTGTATACATGGGTATTTTCGCTTCCGCTAATTTTCGCCTTTAGATGAGAGGACGAATTTAAAATAAAAGCCAATTTTTCAAGGTGAATAATTGATGTGCGGACATATATGCCTCCCATAAGACGATGATGATTAATGGCGAATTTAAGGTGGGTGGACTTGCTTACTGTCATAAAGTGGCGAAAATAACTGGGGACGAACATTTCTAGGTATGCAGTACTACTAGTGATTACATTCAATTAAAATCAGATTAAATCAAGAAATATATTCAACATTTTTTTTAATCTGTCATCAGTAAAATGAAAAATACAAGAAAACTTAATACAAGTAGCATAAAAATGGCATATTAAATGACAACGGTTACTATAACAACTTATATAACAATATCACATAACTATATAATTAACAGTTTCTATAAAACAAATCACGCGGAGTCATCAATAAACGATTTAACAATAAAATTAGGTAATAATTAAGATTTGCTTATTACTGTCATCAAATATTGATCTTTAAACAAGATAATCCATTGCATATATTAGAACAAATAAAAAACTGAACAAACGTTGGGACTAATTAAAAATTGCCGTAAAATTCGCTGTCTGCTTTTTTATATATTATTTAAAACTATCTTAACCAACAGTAGCAAACATTTTGGGGTGAAATCCGTCCGGTCTATTGTCCTTGAAATGACCAAATTTATCCTCACCAGCAACTAGCACTGTGCATGGAAATGATCGTGGGCGATCAGGATCCTCTAAAGGTTTGGCTTTGGTAGATATAAATCTTATGACGTAACCACATCTTCTATTCTTTGAGTTGTTTGGTTCACTGCCATGAATCAACAGTCCGTGATGAAGTGACATTTGCCCGGCTTTGACGGGACAAGGAAGTGATATCTTTTCGTCGAACAGGTGGGATGGAATAAATTGATGGGTAGATAATAAGTTACTGGTGTCGTCAGACATCTTGTGTTCTACCAATCCCAATTTTTGCGTGCCTGTAGAACAAATGATTAAATATATGTATTAGAAAGATGTTTGGAAATCAAGCAAAATCGATCCATTCATACTTTAAAACTCTTCTGTAATTTTTCATCACGCAAGATTTATCGGAATACAGACACAACCACAAGCTACATACAATATATATATATATATATATATATATATATATATATATATATATATATATATATATATATATATATATATATATATATATATATATATAATGAAGCTGTAAACACACATTTAAAAATATACATGAATTAAGAAACTTACCTGGAATGACACACATACAGCCATTTTCTACATATGCATCGTCCACAGCAAGCCAGGCGGTAACAACGTCGCCATCAATACCCCAATATCTATACAGGATGTAACGACATAACAAATTTTAAAACATTGCTGAGTAAAAAATGACGAATATTACATTTAATTAGTATAACAACAATATTTAAATAAATAAACTTTTAGCAATGTGATATTCTTTTGATGGTCATTTAAATTATGTACCTGTATTACCAAAGGTAAACGTGAAAGTATTTTATGTTTAAAGAGATTATAGGTAGACAAAAAGACAAGAACTACAGTATACTAAAACTTGCAATTCTTGTAACATTAAAAGTACCCCAAATTAAAAATCATAAAAACTTACACATGATACCGGCACACACACACACACACACACACACACACACACACACACACACACACACACACACACACACACACACAAACACACACACACATACACGCCCGCGCACGTCTATAATGGACGTTCCATTTGCCTGCAGACCTACCTGACATCTTGGTGCCATGCAACAAATGGTTTCTTCCCCTCTTTCGTCGGCATATCGTCACTTGGATATTTACATATGAATCTTGAATCCAGAAGTACGATGTTAGGTCCTAGGATTTCGCTGACTGGTTTTAGTACGTTGCTGTGAGTTGCTATGTCCAGAACCCATGAATGCTTGACGTGAACATTGTGTAGTGTGTATTGTGTGGCTTCTTTTCCTATAAAAATAAACAAGAATAATCCTCTATCATTTAGTCAGATAAAATCGCATACAAGATTGTCAATTCATCACCTACTAACACGTTTAAGGACCGACTTCCTGTTAAACATTATTCTAGTATTAGTAAGTCTAGTCTAAAAATGTATATAATAAGACAACGAAAACAAAAATAATATTAATTTTTAAAAATGTTATCATTTGTTACAATTACCAACAATGAAAGACTATATCTCTGACTAACATTTATATTATAATAAAACATCGTTGACATTTTATTTTCAAGTAGGAAAACAATATTAAACGGTAAAACAAATAAAGTAGATCCGATCAACCACAAATGTTAATTTAATAGTATATGAAACAAACGCTGAATTTGATTTATAGTAGAATGATGTATTTTATTAACTTTATTAAGTTGTTGAACAAAATTATAATTGAACATAACTTAAGAGTATAAACAACACTTGTTTTTAACATACCAATATCATCTTCAAACATTTGAAAGTTTTTCTGAAATGCTTGTACTTCTTCTGTATTGAGAACATTGCAACTGGCAATAAAGCCGTTGTTTGTAAACTCTTCAGCTAAACTTGAAGACATTTTATCTGATTTGTATTTGTAATCCTAATGTTCTGTTGTATTTATACCGTTTTTTATATGACTCGGTTTTCCTTCAAACTCCTGTTACGTCTATATTTAGATTTAATCATATGATATCATCTGATTTCCTGGTGATTGGGTATTTAGAGTGTCTATACTAAAATCAACCGAATAGCACGTATTAAAAGAATGAAATGATTGAAAAAGTAAATCCGGATCTGTTCAAAGGTTTTGTTTGGTTACCTGAAGCTTGATTAAACAAACTTGATCATACAAAATTGTGTTTATTTGCCAACTGAATGTATGTTCATATCTCTGTATATACGATTAGGATTAGAAATGCCGGTACTTCCCCCTTACTACAAGTGTTGATCTATATATCATGGAAAATTATGTTGAACTCAAATGTATAAATAAGGTCCTCAGAAACCACGAATACCACCATGTAAACTTAAACTATATGCGTAACCCATTAAAATAAAAATATTAAATATTTTCCGAAAACTACTTGTATTATGGAAACGATTCCTTTCAAATGAATGAACATTGTCTAGGTCTTTTTATTTCTTGTCTTTTTATATCGAGCCATTTGCTTAAGCTCTTTTATTCTGGTTCATTTACTATTTTAATGCTATTATACGCCACATTTACGAACAACAGAGTTCAAGAAGTGGGGGTACTCCATCGTTTAAGTGGGATGCTAAAACCACTCGTCCACGGTTTCTGTTTGGTAGATTTATACTTAGTTTAACTGATACCATGATAAAAGCTTATACAACGATACATGAGTAATATATATTCATATTTCAACACTAAATTGTGTGACCTTGACGAGTATTACGGAAAACAATTTCACAAAATCAAATACTGAGGAAAGAAATCTAGTTCTACTAAAATACGTATCACGAGCATACGACTCGATATGTTGAAAGCACGTGAACATGTATGACGAAACACCAAAAGAAATTAATAGTTAATTTATGAAAATGTACGCTAACAAAAAGTGTATCTTGTCACTATCAGTACATACACATGGCACAGCACATACACACATATAAAATACACACAAATACACAAACACATATATAAAATACACACATATACACAAACACACATATAAAATACACACATATACACAAACATACATAGAAAATGCACAAATATACACAAACAAATATATAAAATACACACATATACACAAACATACATAGAAAATATACACATATACACAAACATATATATAAAATACACACATATACACAAACATATATATAAAATATACACATATACACAAACATATATATAAAATATACACATATACACAAACATATATATAAAATACACACATATACACAAACATATATATAAAATATACACATATACACAAACATATATATAAAATATACACATATACACAAACATAAATATAAAATACACACATATACACAAACATACATAGAAAATGCACACATATACACAAACGTACATATAAAAAATACAAACATATACACAAACATACATATAAAATACACACATATACACAAACATATATATAAAATACACACATATACACAAACATACATATAAAATACACACATATACACAAACATATATATAAAATACACACATATACACAAACATACATATAAAATACACACATATACACAAACATATATATAAAATACACACATATACACAAACATACATACGAAATACACATATATACACAAACAGATATATAAAATACACATATACACAAACATGTATATAAAATGCACACATATACACAAATATATATATAAAATACACACATACACACAAACACACATATATAATACACACATATACAAACACACATATATACACACATATACACAAACACACATAAAAAATACACACATATACACAATTATACATATATAATACACACATATACACAAACACACATATATACACACATATACACAAACACACATATAAAATACACACATATACACAAACATACATATAAAATACACACATATACACAATTATACATATATAATACACACATATACACAAACACACATATATACACACATATACACAAACACACATATAAAATACACACATACACAAACACACATATATACACACATACACACAAACACACATATATACACACATATACACAAACACACATATATACACACATATACACAAACACACATATAAAATACACACATACACAAACACACATATATACACACATATACACAAACACACATATACAATACACACATATACACAAACACACATATGTTCACACATATACACAAACACACATATATACACACAAAGGATACGTCTATTCTGAACAAGAATTTTATTAAAATCAAACTTGGTATTCTAACGTTCGCACTCTTGATTTATTATAATACATACTTATTTTATACTAAGTACCTGTTACATTCTAAACTCCTCAATAGCTAAGATAAATCTTCACTGCTGATAGACCAGATGAGTCTCCGTGGTATATAAATAATATAAATACCTGATATTTCGGTACCAGCTAATTATTCCATACTTAAGTCATAAATTCGAATGTATGTGGTACCGTATAAAATTTAAACATCCGTCGCATATGTTACTTTAAACATCTCGTGATTCAAAATAGAAACACATGTATGTTATGTCATTGTTTTTTCACTTTACAATTATAATTATGATAATTGACTTTTTGCACAGTTTACTTATCTGAATTTCGTATCTCCATTTATAACACACTATTATTATTGATATAGATGACCCCACTCAATAGTTTGACTCGCGAAGAATCATTAGCTCGCCACCTGGGGTATACATGTATCGTCAAGATATATAATTGACCAAAACACCCATTTTTATGTTTTTATAAGATTCTTAAACGTCTGAGTGCATGCTTCAATGTATTACTATGGTATTGCATTTACTAAAGACTGAAGTAGTTTAACTATATCAATACTCAATAGAATAATAAAATGAATATAGCTACAACAGTTTTTCGAAAAGCAAAAGCGTTCTGATTTGAAACTTGATTTAACAACTATATATGCTATTGTTAAACCAAAGAGTGAGTATTTCAGTGAGATATATTTCATACCTTAAATATAAATCTTTGAATTCAATCACCTTTGATTAAAGCAATCAATACTCCTAAATTCCTGTCAAACTAAACACAACAAACAAAACGCAATGGATTGTGTTAGATTTGCATTTTCTATGTGTCTCAATAGTATTACAGACGTTCTACAACCCGGGTGTGGTGCCCAGAATGACCCAACCCTGAGTTTTTTCCTAGACACCATTTAACTTTTCCTGACACATAGAATCAGAAGATATATGGTTTTAGATTTACGATTTTTGAATAATGCCCAAGATATATGACTCTTTCCATTTAACAGGCTCAATTAAGGATCCTTCCCAGTAGTCATAGGTTTACCTCCAAGGGCCAAGATCCGGAATAAATATCCATTTTTTATTTATTGTACATAACTATCTATAAACTCAATACTGTAACAATATTGCTACTGTGAGAACGACCTGACATGCGGGTTTTCCGTTGCCTTAAAACCCCTGTTATGATAACATCATGACCCTGGTGCTATAGTTTATACAATCTAGAATATGTCCCATATAATAATGCTATTGTATAAATTTGTGTCTGTTTGATTTCAATGGAAGATTTTTAAAAGGAATCCATCCAAATTCACATATTCTAATCATCTGCCCTTTGAAGGGCCGTGACCCATTATTTTAGCAAAATCAAAATTTAACAGTCACCCATAAATGCTTCATGACAATTTTGGTTTAGATCAACCCAGTCGTACAGGGGAGGAAAAAAAGAAACGATTAATAACAGCAACATAGTCAACGACAACACCACCAACAACGTCAACAACAACACCAACAACATTCACGACAACACCACAACAACCTCAAATACAACACTACCAACAACGTCAACGACAACAACACTAACATCAATGTCAACGACAACACCCCAACAAAGTCAACAACAACACCACCAACAAAGTCAACGACAACACTACTAACAACGTCAAAGACAACTCCACCAATAAAGTCAACGACAACACCACCAACAAAGTCAACGACAACACCACCAATAAAGTCAACGACAACACCACCAACAAACTCAACGACAACACCACTAACAACGTCAAAGACAACTCCACCAATAAAGTCAACGACAACACCACCAATAAAGTCAACGACAACACCACCAATAAAGTCAACGACAACACCACTAACAACGTCAACGACAACTCCACCAATAAAGTCAACGACAACACCACTAACAACGTCAACGACAACCACCAACAAAGTCAACGACAACACCACCAATAAAGTCAACGACAACACCACCAACAAACTCAACGACAACACCACCAACAAAGTCAACGACAACACCGATATCTATGTCAACGACAATGCCAATAACAACGTCAACAGACAACGGGGAATATTGATCAGAAAAGGGAAAGAAATATTTTTCCTTTCTATTTTTGATATGTTTATATGATAAAAAAGATATTTCAGCGCTCACTAACGAGATTGTACAATGATTGTAAGGTTTGTGTATATTCTACCATTAATTAAATAGAATGGAAATCGGATAACAGCTGCCTGTATCCATTTTACATACCGGTAACTGAAAAACATAAGGTTAATAAGATTACTTATTCAGTGTTGACCGTAGCATATTAATGACAAATCTTCTTCCTTGTTTGGAAAAAGTAGGATTGTTTAGATGATTAATAATCACGCTAAGTCTTACACTTTTTGAAAATGTGAGTTATTTTAGCCTGTAAACAATTTCCTTGATGCGAGTGATGCATTACTATTTATATTTAGTAGTGAAATATTTCCATCATTTTACATTTGAATTTCACAATGCAGGTATAGATATTTAAAGATACTGTGCCAACTTTAAGATATATAAAATTATTTTCTATTTAAGAAATTTATGTATTTATGAAGATCGATTATGATTATGTTTATTTTCATTTTTCTATTTTTTGATTTATTACGAATATTTTTTCATGCTCTATTCTGTTTGACTTTACAAATTTGTCTGTTTACAGCGAAATGCAAAACTGGTGTTCATGGGAAATGGCGTATTTCGAAAGAGACAAGCATTCATCGGAAAATCAGTGGTGCCCGTTAATAGACTTTTGCCAAATATAAGAAGATATCAAGATAACAAGCGATATATACATTTAGCTGCAGTAGCAAGAGGTAAGTGGATTGTTCTATCAATACCAATACTGTTGGCATGGTATTGTAACTGCTACTTACTTACTTGTACTTTCTAAGCAATTACAACGTCATTATTGTGGTTTGAAATGTTAGTGTATTCACCTCTCTGTTTCATTTAAGGATTGCTTTTTTTTTTTTTT
>BROG01002072.1:0-16954 GCA_030159075.1 Atrina japonica | reverse complement strand
AGCAATTACCGTCACAATCGGTATTTAAACGAGTCGGCAAATACTGTCCACGACCTGTATAGATGATTCAGCATTTCATGTACTATGAAGCGTTCAAAATGTAAACAAAGTTATCACAGATTAACAATTAGTATTTAGTGCAAACAGTGTATCTATAGTGTGCTTAATCAAATCATATTGTGCGTGCAGTTTAACAATATTATGCCTAATTTAGATACAATGTGCGCACGCCATAGTTATATTAAGCGCTGATTCTATTTCATGCGCACTATATGAAAGAGGCAGTAGCGATGTTTTGGTTTTGTTGTTTTTAAGTTCTTCACTACTTAGATTGATGTACAATAACATATAACAGATATACAACGGCATAAGAATTCTTATATTCCTGTAAATTTTGTAGAAATAAGGTCAGGCCCAGTGTTGTATTTATATACAATGTATACGTAGATCTACGAATAATGAGGTCGAATAAATCATTTGCAAACGAATAACTGGTTTATGAAGAAATTCTAATAAAACAAATAGGAATTTAGGAATGTTATATATTGTTTTTGTACATCAATCTATGTATATTAAATACTCAGGGCTCTAAGTGGCGAATAATTTGGTAACATATGCGACCAAAAATCGTAAATGGCAACTAAAAATTAAACTATCTCGCCATTTTGGCGACGGTAAATGGGGTGCCATAAATGCAATGTTAACGTACTTGGAATCCGTATTTTGTATACTGGTTAGTCTCGAACTGTTTTTAACCAATCTGAGTAGCTCTCGGAATAAAACATTCATAAGAAGAGCTTGCCCTGACATAACGTATAAGTTGTGAAATGAAAACGCCATAGGCAGGAGAAGATGGAATATTACTACTTAGAAACGGGAAGTTTGTGATATGGAAATTGAAATAGTCTCGTTTGTCATAGAGGGATGTGTGAAGTTGTCCGTCTTTTCCAATCGACAGGAGTAAATCTAGGTAAGAAGCAGATGTGTTGCTAGAAAGTAATAACCATATTAACGTTGTTAGCTCACTATTTTTCTGAGATATTGAAAATAACATATAAGCAAAACACTAACCCTATGTAATAAAAATTCAAACACTCACCCATGTTGGTAATGGTTTTCTGACGATGTTGATACCTCAAGCTCCGGATCGTAAATATTATAAACATAATACCAAAGTTATAATGCTCAAGACGACATCGTTTCTGTCAATTAGACTTCCTCAGTTGAGCTCCAATATGAAAAGTATGTGTTTTTTCTAAAGATAAAGTGGTATCATACAAGGCCAAATAATATATCTAAAAGTATAGCGTAAATGAGCTCTCAGAGGTCTAACCGAACCTATTCTCTAGTTTCTAAAGTCATGTGACTTATTTTTTTCATTTTGAGATATTGGTCATTTTAATGCATGGGGAATAATCTAACCCTATCCAATAAAAAATAAAACTCTCACCCATGCTGATAGTGGTTTTCTTATGATGTTAACACCTCGAGCTTTAGATCTCAAATTAGTTTTCACGAGCTTAACTGAACCTCTCTTTAGTCACATGACTTACTATATTAGACTCTCGTGTAACAAAGTGAATACTTCAGTCATAACAAAAACACAAATGGAATAAAACGTTTAATGTTGAGCGAATATACATTGATAAGTAGCGTTTAGTCGCTACAATATCCTAAATTCGCCTGAACAGAATAACACAAACACAAAACCTGCATACTTTTAGTTAAGGTTTCTTTTTTAATAAGCTGGGTGGCCCTTAAAAGACCAGTTGATTGCTCCAAAAAGCTGAATAAGAGAGACTCTAATATCTGTCGAGTAGACTTCGCCAAAGACGAACTTCTCTTTCTTTTTCTATCATCAGTGGATTTATCTCTGCCTTGTGTTGTCGAAGATTGGCTAATGCTTCCTGAGCTAGTACGTATTGTACAGGTACTGGAAGTGAAGGGTCAGGTCTAGGTGGTCCCTGGTGTTGTGTAGTAGGTGTCACAGGGGTTTTACCAGAAATTATCAGTATGTGTGGCCTTACTACAATACGTGTCCTCCGTGTAAGAATGATTCTGATGTTTTTCTCTTCAGGATGCATATAAATGTCGGATGAGTTATCCATGATGAACTAATACCGAGACTCAGACAGTAATAGCTTATATAGAGTTTATGACGTGTCCGTGACGCATTGATTTAGGCCACCTGTCATCTGGCCACCTGTTTTTGACATCTTGACACTTGGCATCTGACCACCTGTTTTAGACATCTGGTCACCTGGTTTTAGGTAAATACTGTCACTAGGTTTAAGTATTTCTAATTCTATATGAAAATAAAACGAAATAAAACAATTCCTAGTTTTCTGTACCTTTAAACATAAAAACTAGAATAAGACAGCGTTATGAATATATATGTGTGATTATACTTCGTTTGAGTATGTATACAGTTATTTCCTTTTCATTATAAATACATGTATACAGTTACCGCACTTCATTTTAGATTTGACAACGGAAGCATACAAACAGAATGGCTAATTTACCTAACTTTGATTTAAAATTTGACCATGTCATCTCTAAAACAGATACGAAGTCGGAGATCGCTTTTGTAGGAAGTAGTTGGAGACTCAAATTTCGTTCGGGTTTCATGCGTCCCCTTCTGCTTTAATAGAAGAGATAAGAGTCGGGTTTTCTAGAGCCTTTCAATGTGTCATTGATGGTGTAGAAGAACCCTCATATAAAAAATACTATTCAGTTCATACGAAAATGGTTACGCGATTGTCGTCAGTCTCTCATGTACGGTGAAATTTTTCATTTACAGATGTGGATACTTAAAAATTCTAAAGAGCTTTTAGAAACTTTTAAGGCACATAATTTTTTTCAAATTCACAGTATCAAAACTTATGATTTCTCTACTCTTTACACTACTATTCCACATAAAAAATTAAAAGAAAGACTTTTCAGCATCATAGACAACTGCTTTTTCACTAAAGGTGGTACCCGAAAATTTAAATACCTAGTGATTGGCTATCAGGATACTTATTTCGTCAAACACCACTCTGATTCTACACATAAATATACTGAAATTGATATAAAAAAACATGCTGGGATTTCTAATAGACAATATATTTGTAATATTCGGAGACGTGGTCTTTCAACAAACTGTCGGCATTCCTATGGGAACCAATTGTGCTCCTTTATTGACCGACCTGTTCCTTTATTCATACGAAGCAGACTTCATTCAGAAACTGCTGAACCAAAAGAAGAAAAAGTTAGCGGTGTCCTTTAATTTGACATTTAGATATATCGACGATGTTTTGTCAATTAATAATGACAATTTTCATACATATGTCAATGCGATATATCCCAGCGAACTAGAAATTAAATATACAACAGAATCAAGTACACGCGCTTCATACTTAGACATTTTACTTGATATAAACACAGACGGGAAATTAGCAACTAAGCTATACGATAAACGCGACGATTTCGGCTTTCCCATCGTAAATGTCCCACATTTAAGTAGTAATATCCCTCAGTCACCCCGCATATGGAGTTTATATTTCACAAATGATCCGATATGCCAGGGCGTGCACAACATATGAAGATTTCATATACAGAGGTAAACTACTCACTGACAAATTATTGACACAGGGATATCGAAAACCGCGTTTAATGTCAACGTTCCGCAAATTTTATGGTCGGTATAATAGTCTTGTTTGCGACTACTCTGTTTCACTAAGTGAAATGTTGAGTTGCCTTTTCGTTGGCGGTTGTTGAGACGTCTGTACCAATTGTGACGAGGATACACATTGGACAAAAAAAAGCCAAAAAAATATGAATGATTTTGGTCTGATCTAATTATAGACTTTCTGGACCTTATAAAAGGGTGTGAATCAACACCAGGGACAATTCACTCTCAGATAATGGAAAGAACATCAAGTATGGATACTTTATTTTTCTCGACGATGGATGCTAGTCAGGCCGTCACGGATAGTACTCCCATGAACCGAGACATGATGGATAGTGTACCATGAACCAATCGGGTAGAAGTGGATAGTGTACGGAGAGCCAACCTGATTGAAGTGGATAGTGTATCGAGAGCCAACCTGATAGAAGTGGATAGTGTATCTAGAGCCAATCTGATAGAAGTGGATAGTGTATCGAGAGCCAATCTGATAGAAGTGAATAGTGTATCGAGAGCCAGTCTGATAGAAGTGCAAATGAGTCTACCTACAGAAAAAAGACAGGGTGTGACCAGTTTTAAAATAGGACCTGTCGTCAGAGGATTATCGTTTCATCAGGAATCAAGAATACCTTTAGCCTTACCTAATTTGTGCACGTATGAATCCAGGTACCTGACGTTTAAAGATCATTGGCCCAAATATCTACCGGGACCTAAACAGACAGAATTAGCCAGAGCAGGATTTGTGTATTTAGGGAACAGTGACCACGTTCAGTGTTTTAGTTGTGACACCTGTTTAAAAAGATTGGAAATGGTCCGATAACGCTTATACAGAACATCGACGTTGGTCTAAAGATTGTGCTTTCAGTCAACTGGTGATATATAAAAAACAAAAACAAAAAACCCTGCGTGGAGCCCACCCCCTTCTTGGGGCAGACAAGTGAACGTCTAAATATAGAATAAGAAGAACGGGAATAAAGTAAAGTGAAGTTTAGTCAACGAACATCATTTGAATCAGTCATCAACATGAGTTATCCAGGATTGCCTCAGACGCACCCTAATTATTCGCCTAATTGTACACCGTACATAGAAGGGGCTGATGATTTTGATGAAGTTCTCAAAACTTTAGAACAGTTGGATGAAAAACAAGAAAATGATGCTGCCAAGGGAATGCTACGTGATGCCTTCCTTTCAACATTACAGAAAATGAGTGAAGAACTCACGGCCATTACAATTAGTCTTTGAAGGAAGTGAAGGATAAACTACAGCAAGAAGTCAGAACATCGTATATGGGTTACGAATATAAGCCTTCCCCACAGACCCATCCTTGTTTCATTTGTGGTGAAATTGGACATTGGTCTCCTAGATGTCCTAAGAATAACGAGTCGTCAACAACATCGGTAAGAATAGAACCTGAGAACAAAGTAGAAAGTCGATCTCGTCAATAGGACCAATGTTATAAATGTCATCAGTCAGGTCATTGGGCTTATGAATGTCCCGAAAGACTTCAACAGGAGCCAAGCTTAAACTCAACTTGATGCTCAAGAAGGGAGGAAAACCAACCAAGTAAGTGAAAGTGGAAACCGAACAGAAGTGATGATGTGATTTTTGCAGTGTTATAATGTAAATATGTTTAGTGTCACAACGTCAAGAAATCCGAACCGACCGATCTAGAACAAAATTCGAGAGTCGAATTCGAGAGAGAGAGAGAGAGAGAGAGAGAGAGAGAGAGAGAGAGAGAGAGAGAGAGAGAGAGAGAGAGAGAGAGAGAGAGAGAGAGAGAGAGAGAGAGAGAGAGAGAGAGAGAGAGAGAGAGAACGCCGGGCTAGAGAAATGGTGTCGAGTTGCTGCGGCCCGTGCAGCAGCAGAAAAGAAGAAGAAGATGGTTAGCTGCCTGCTGCTGTTACTGCCTATAAGGCATAGGGTTTTTAACAACCCCAAAACCAACGGATATTTTAAGGGTCACCCAATCTGATCTCCCTTTGTACAAACTCATAAACTCTAGTCTTCGTACAAGGATAACATGTTCAAGCTTCACACACGGTTTCGAGCTCGGCCTGATTTCACTCCAAGTCACAAACCTGGAAAAACCCAACTTCTAGGTTTTTAGCCGTTGACTTCTCGTGAACTCACGTGACCTCTCGTGACCCCGACCTCTTGTAACGAAGACTCTCATTTGCTCGTTATCCAGGATAACTGCCCCCACAACCTATCACCTCCGGTCATAAACACGCCTCCGAACTAAACAATTGGCTCCTCATTGCCATGACAACATTACCTCACTTCTGGTATGACATACTTCCGGTATAACCTCACTTCCGGTATGACACACGTCCGGTTATGACGTCACAGGCAGCTTTATAGTGGGCCATTTGAATTGACCGATCAGAAGCCAGCATTCTGATGAGGCCATCAACAGCGCCACTGGTGGTACCCCCTGGCGGCAAAATTCAAATCGCAAGCAATGGAACCGCCTATAACTGGGCCCGAAGTCACCAAATTTACTCAATACTCAAGCTCAACTTTTATTTCATTATTTTGACTATAAAATCATTTGTAAAATATTTGGGTTTGAATGATTAGTAAGCATATTATTTTTTATATCATTCACATATACATTTTTGAGTCATAATTAGGATTTACCTGTAAAAATGAATAAATATGTTGAGTACGGTACTCAAAATTTGAGTACGTACTCAAATAATATTTTAATAATTCCGAAGTTTTCTTCAAATGAGCAACGATTTTTATCATTATTTACAATAATATGCCATCAATATGCAAACATGTCCAGTTACAGAATAAATTTTCCGTGTTTTTACCTAAAAATCATGAAAAGTTAGTTGAGCTTGAGTACTGAGTAAATTTGGTGACTTCGGGCCCTGGTATTTCGGTACCAGCTGTTCATCTTATACTAAAGTAATATTTGGCACTGTTCACAACATTTAAATTCAAATTGTTTTCTAAAGCTAAGATAGTCAGGTTTTACAGTCGTTACTCTTAGACGGATTTCGGTTATACGTTTAGAGATGTTATTTTGCCTTGTATAATATCACATTCACTTTTAGAAAATACACAACTATGTAAATAAAATAAAATCTATAAACATGTATTTATATCATATGTATTATTTTTATTACACTCGTACATAGTTTCTGCTTCCTGTAGATCTTGCTCATGTAAATCCATGCAAAACCTTAGGAGAGTTATAAAAAGTTGTATAAACTAATTTAAAAATATTGTAGCTCAACTGATGAAGTCTAATTGACAGAAACGATATCGTCTTGAACATTATAACTTTGGTATTATGTTTATAATATTTTGTACTCGTATGTCGGACTACGAAAAACTTTCACAATTAGATCTGTCTTAATATACAAATGTTTCGTAGGTTATTGAAACAATATGTCTCGTGTCTCGTAGATCTTTTCAAGAAATTTTGGACAGCAAATTAATAGAGATACTGGTGAATCTAACGGTATGATCTCCATAGTAACTGATTGTTTCTCTTGAATCTGTATCATTTTGCCGTCCAAAGTCACAGAGTACCAACGGATCACAAAGTATCATTTTATACATTTAAATGTATCGTGTTCCCCCTTTTTGGTTAACCAGGGGAATATGATATAATCCTCTGCAGGTAAATAAAAAAAAACGTTTCTGTAACAACATGACAACAATACTCTCTTTTTGTTGAAAATTTCAACGTTACACCTGCAAGATATTGGGATGTTTTTCCTTATTTTTAACATTGAAAAATAATTTTCAAGTATTTGAAATTCATTTTCTATTAAAGATTATTTTTTTAATATCAAAATTTTTTTTTTTATTAAAATTCATTAGGCCTAATACAAAGACAAGTGTTATATACGTCTCTGATTAATATTAGAAACTAAAAGGTTTATTATTAAAACTTTCTCGACAGCTTGCAGGCCATTTTAAGTGGAATTTATTTGTTTTT
Organism: Atrina japonica; assembly: GCA_030159075.1. Lineage (NCBI taxonomy): Eukaryota > Metazoa > Mollusca > Bivalvia > Pterioida > Pinnidae > Atrina > Atrina japonica. The sequence goes on along the minus strand of BROG01002072.1, from coordinate 9,329 downwards.
TTTAAATTAAAAACGGCTTGTTATTCAAATTTTGTAATAAGGTAAATATGCGAATTTTGTAAATTATGTGTGGACCTTAGTAAATATCTCATTCTTTCTGTCTCTCTGAATAACCTTTCGATTAATTACCGGGAGATTTACCTCCCTTTGTGGAACTCTCGTCAAGGTCATTTTCTTTCAACAATATGGCTTCCCTTCGTGGAGCTCGATTTCTAAACATAAGAAAAGTTTGGGGTCAGGTAACGACACAAAGATGTATAGCAACATCTAAACCTTTAGGTATGATCAAACAATATGACTTGTCAAAATGCACGACAGATTAAGGAACACAATTGTTAAGACTCGGTTTAATTAGTTCAAGACTAGATATAATTTCTGTGGAAACGCTGGGTAAAATCAGAAATTTTTATATATCCCAGAGTCTACGATTTTACCCAGCATTTCCACAGAAATTAGACTACATATATCTCTTTGAGTATTTTGCATTTTTGGAGGGTCTAAACACCGAACTAAACTGTAAACGGAACCTTCATCTTTCGGCACGTCGATTTACCCATACTTGGGCCGAACTTTCTGCCCCGATTTCAAGCGAAATTTTTATTTTATGGTAAAATCAGGGGCAGAAGTCTTGTCATATACTTTCTTCGTAGCAAGATGCTGTGACATTTTCACAGCAGTTTAGCGATCATTTTAACCATCTATTTCTTATCGCTGACACCTGATATTTGTTCTTATGTTTACTTTTGGAGTCCATATTACTTTTCTTGACAGACTGGTGACTAAAGGAGACTCAATCATTGAAGATCAAGGCAAGGCGCCTTGCATTATATTATATACTGCATTTGTTGGGACAGGAGAGTATAGACTGAGTGACAGTCACAGACATTTTTAGTGACTCACCAGGTGTGGACACCTAAGTAGGCTAAGACAGAAGAAGAAAGACAAAGGTTATATAGACGTTTTTGGACATACAAGTTTAAGACTGACTCAAAAAAAGTGATATCAGCGGATGGAAAACATACAGTTGTTGCACCTAGGACTCAACAGAAAGCCTGGACAAAGAAAATAAAAGATCAACGAAAGGACAGTGACAAAAATGATGACGAAAAAGACAAGACATTAAAGACAATTTTTAGAACAGTTTATGGCAGTGCAGCATCGTATCTTGTTGTTCAGATGCCCAGTGTGATTATGACCTGGCTACTGATAAACACTGACAGTACCTGTATAGAAATTTTGGTAGTGCAGCGTCGTATCTTGTTGTTGAGATGCCCAGTGTGATTATGACCTGGCTACTGATAAACATTGACAGTACCTGTATAGACATTTTGGTAGTGCAGCGTCGTATCTTGTTGTTGAGATGCCCAGTGTGATTATGACCTGGCTACTGATAAACATTGACAGTACCTGTATAGAAATTTTGGTAGTGCAGCGTCGTATCTTGTTGTTGAGATGCCCAGTGTGATTATGACCTGGCTACTGATAAACATTGACAGTACCTGTATAGACATTTTGGTAGTGCAGCGTCGTATCTTGTTAATGTGCCCAGTGTGATTATGACCTGGCTACTGATAAACACTGACAGTACCTGTATAGACATTTTGGTAGTGCAGCGTCGTATCTTGTTAATATGCCCAGTGTGATTATGACCTGGCCACTGATAAACACTGACAGTACCTGTATAGACATTTTGGTAGTGCAGCGTCGTATCTTGTTGTTGAGATGCCTAGTGTGATTATGACCTGGCTACTGATAAACACTGACAGTACCTGTATAGACATTTTGGTAGTGCAGCGTCGTATCTTGTTAATATGCCCAGTGTGATTATGACCTGGCTACTGATAAACACTGACAGTACCTGTATAGACATTTTGGTAGTGCAGCGTCGTATCTTGTTAATATGCCCAGTGTGATTATGACCTGGCTACTGATAAACACTGACAGTACCTGTATAGACACTTTGGTAGTGCAGCGTCATATCTTGTTGTTGAGATGCCCAGTGTGATTATGACCTGGCTACTGATAAACACTGACAGTACCTGTATAGACATTTTGGTAGTGCAGCGTCGTATCTTGTTAATATGCCCAGTGTGATTATGACCTGGCTACTGATAAACACTGACAGTACCTGTATAGACACACTTTGGTAGTGCAGCGTCATATCTTGTTGTTGAGATGCCCAGTGTGATTATGACCTGGCTACTGATAAACACTGACAGTACCTGTATAGACATTTTGGTAGTGCAGCGTCGTATCTTGTTAATATGCCCAGTGTGATTATGACCTGGCTACTGATAAACACTGACAGTACCTGTATAGACACTTTGGTAGTGCAGCGTCATATCTTGTTGTTGAGATGCCCAGTGTGATTATGACCTGGCTACTGATAAACATTGACAGTACCTGTATAGACACTTTGGTAGTGCAGCGTCGTATCTTGTTGTTGAGATGCCCAGTGTGATTATGACCTGGCTACTGATAAACACTGACAGTACCTGTATAGATATTTTGGTAGCACAGCGTCGTATCTTGTTAATATGCCCAGTGTGATTATGACCTGGCTACTGATAAACACTGACAGTACCTGTATAGACATTTTGGTAATGCAGCGTCGTTTCTTGTTGTTGAGATGCCCAGTGTGATTATGACCTGGCTACTGATAAACACTGACAGTACCTGTATAGACATTTTGGTAGCACAGTGTCATTTTTCGTTGAGATGCCTTGTGTGATTATGGGTAGACCTGGCTACCAAAGTATTGGTATTCAACATAACATACAAACAGACCGATACATTTGCCTAATATTATTTTATTACATCTTTTATCAAGTACATTTTTTTTCAGAATACAGGACTCATTCTGTCATCAGCCAGTGTATATTTTTTTCAAGATTGTCTGAACAATTCTGATTGGCTGATTTATTTATAAAAATTTGAAGTTGACTAGTAGCTCAGTTGTCTGTGTACGGTGTGGACATTGGAATATTGTTTGAATCATTGAGCAGAATGCATTGTCATTTAGTTGTTGTTGGTTTAGGGTTAACCGCAATCAGTTGGAGTGAATGAGCACTGTAGTGCCTTTAGCTTCATATGCTAAATGAATAAATATTCAATTAACCTTGGCAATGAAATCATTTATTGATTAGATACAAACTTTCATAACATACAATACCAAAATAAGATATATAGGCCATATAGTAGATAAACTAAGCAAGCTACAACACACTTACACAAGGACATTGCATCATTAGTAAAACGAGCCCCTGTCAGCATTACATTTTGAAGTGAACATATTTCTCATTTAAAATCAAAATAATACTGTCAAATGAATTTCATTATTATTATAATAACACAATTTACTAAAAAAAATAAATACGAAATACAGTCAAACTTGTATATAAAGACCGCTCAGGGGAAATTACAAAAACGGTCTTTATAGACAGGTGGTCTTTATATAAAGGGTCACGAGATATGAAATCCAAGGTATCGGAGATGACTTTTTATTATTTCCAACTACATATTTCTTCCATGATTAGATATTTCATTTAGTAATTAAATGTATATTGCATTTATTTACTAAAGGGATTTTCCTAACTCCTGGGTCTGGAAAGTTGGAAAATATTCATTTTTTTTTAAAAATTCTAAATTGGGAATTTTTGCATCTTTTAGGGAAAATACAAGCCATTTTTGCATTGGGAAGGGTCCTGTAACCATACCAAAAACAGTCATAGAAAATCCCTGTAGCTAATACATGCATAACATGTAAATAATGAAAAAAAAATAACAATGAAATAATTCAATGTTTTAAATAATTTAAATTAATTTATGATGTAATTGAACATTATCGAGGATACGGCACATTATTAAAACTGAAACAAATATCTAAAATGTGCTCAAAGTCGGTGGTCTGTGTTGTTAAGTCACACGAGTCAGAAGTGTAAGAATGTACAGAAAGATGTAGATAGTTGAATTTTATTTAATTATCATTTTATTAGACGTAATCCAATGCTACGAGCGCCGGCGATTTTACTCTTTGGATTGAGATGTTGACTTGCTAATCAAGTGATGTTAGATTAGTTACAGCATTCCAGAATACGAGAAAAATCATCAATCATTCAGCGATGATATTTAAATGCTCCTGTTTGTAAAAACACCTTGTCACAAAGTGTGTCCTTTCTGAATATTTTTCTTTTAAGTCTTTCGCCGATTAAGTAATCATCATCGGAAACTTTGGTCATAAATGGATGATCGAAAACAAAACATCTATCAGCCAGCGATGATTGTTAGTTCCTGGTTGTAAAAACACCCTGTCATAAAGCACGTCCGAGTGCCTAATTACTACCTGGGACGTTAATTGACACCTCCAGGTGTGTTGTGACTGTCAACGCATCGTGTATTGCGCCATGTTGTTGATTAAGTCTAGAATTGTCCCGCGAGAATTATCTACGAGTTATCTCCCTTCCAAGAGTAGTAAGTGTATAAGCAGTCACTATACGCAAGTAGGACAACCACCGGTGGACAAAATACAGCGGTCACCGGTCGCATAAGGCAGGTGGTCGCTATATAGGGGGAAAATATATAGTAATTCTCAAGGTGCAGTCCAAATACGGTCCTTATGGACAGGAAGTCGTTATATGAGGGGGGTCGCTAAGGCAAGTTTGACTGTACAAATATAAGTGCCGATTCGGTAAAATAAGGTGCCGATTTTGTAAGATAAGGTGCCAATTTGGTAATTTGGGTGTCGATTCGGTAATTCGTTGTATCCTATTTTTTGTATTCACGTCGTCTGTCTGCATTTTGAACAAAAGAAATCTAAGACGTTCGCTGATTGGTTGATCATAAATGCATATTCATTGTTGTGTTATGATCAACCAATCAGCGAATGTCTGCATTTTCTTTTGTTCAAAATGGAGACGGACGATACGAATGCAAAAAAACGATGGTCGGCTAGAGTAAATGTCTTATAGATATGGAATTATGTCATGTCATAACTTAGTGATGATGGATTTATAAATCTTAAAGATCAAGTAAACATACCGGTATCAACAAATATTGGACGTCAGCGATAAGAAATAGGTGGTTGAAATGATTGCTAAACTGCTGTGAAAATGTCACAACATCTTGCTATGAAGAAAGTATATGGGAGGACTTCTGCACACAAAAAAATCGCTTAAAATCTGGGCAGAAAATTCGGCCTACCCCATACTATGAAAGGCCATTTGGGTCACAAACAGGATGAATTTACGCGATGACAACTTTCACGTTAAAAATCACTTTTAATGCATTGAAAGTCACTTTTAATGCATTGAAAGTCACTTTTAATGCGATAAAACATACTTTTGGCATGCAAGTAGTGACTTTTAAAGCAAAAGACATTTTTTCATGCAAAACCTATTTCATCGCATAAGTTTTGCCTGCACATAAGTCATTATCAAGCACTTGCATGCAAGATTGTATTGTGACCGAGAGGAAACAGCCAATCAGAATGCTTCTTACATTATAAAAAGAACAATCAGAAATGTACTGAATAGGATATTTAGTTTTTATTAACAATATTTACTAAACAAAATAAAAAAAAAATCTTTAGATTTTATCTGATAATCTAGATGTGTATGCTGGGAGTATCTGCACATGTAAGATGTAAAATGTCCAGGATGTTTACACATGTAGTACCTAAAAACATGACCAAATGACAGTATGTGTCGATCTCAGAGATGCCATTTCCCAAACAGAAAAAAACTTCATATTCAATTCAGTGACAGATATTTACTAAATGGTATTTTTAATTGATCTATAATGGGAGTTAAGATACATATTTAGATTTTCAAACAATGTAGAAATCACTAGAGTATGTCGGTATTTTCTGCACAAACTTTTGTTGGAATGAAAATGCGTCTCAATATCTGGTGCTATTTCATTACTAATTAACTGAAACGAGGCCTCTGATTGGTTAATTTCATCACGTAAGTTCATATTGTAATTTTCTATTTCTAATGTGTTAAAAACCAGTTTTGCATGCAAAAACTTTAAAATCAACACCAACGCATTGAAATATGCTCTTTCATGTTAAAAATCACGACATGCATGCAAAAAGAATGTTTTATCGTGTTAAAAGTGAATTTGAACGTGTTAAAAGTGAATTTTAACGTGAAAGTGGTCATCATGTAAGTTCATCCTGTCTGTGACCCAAACGGCCTTTTAACTTGCTAAATCAATTTGATACAGACTATCAAATTATTTATGATAAAAAGATAGATTTTATCAATAAATTCAAGTCAGATACTGAGATTGGCATGTTCAAACAGAGTTAACCAATTCCAGATTACGGTTTCACTATTATCGGACTTGGATTTAATGCTAAAAATCAATTTTTAATCTCAGATAATTTGTTAATTTGTGTCAGAATAACTTAATAGTACCTAGTATTATGGGTAGTATCTGGTATTATGAAGTTGTATGCAGTACTATGGGGTAGCTTGTGATGGGCTACACATTGTATACAAAAACAAACAATTCTGGATTACATTTTCATTAGTATCTGACTCGCATTATAGCTAAAAAAAAAATTTTTTTAAATATTTTGATAATTTGTGTCAAAATGACTTATTAAGTAGTAATATATGGTAGTACGGGGTAGTATGTGGTATTATAGGACGCTTGGTAAAAGCAGAGAATCCTTTAAGAAATATAAACGTGTCTGATACTGAACATGTGGCCAAAATGAGTGGACACAATGTGAAACAGACTAAAACTGTATCCACTTGTTTTGGTTGACTAAAACGAAATGGTTGAAAGTTACTTCTCAATTTTAACTTAATGGTATTCGGAGTAAATTATCCAGACCATGTGAGTGACATATGAAATTAATCCTTTCTCTTGGAGATATTCACACTGAAATTACCCCTACCACAATTTTGTATGAGTGGGGTTCAGTTGAAGTTGCATAGTGGAAGTGAAAGAAAAAGACCGCTTATTCAGTTATTGCTCACATTAAATGCAAAATAAAATTAGACCTATCTTCTGCCTACCTCTTTTATGTCCAAAACTTCTGATTTCTTTACATTTCTATCAAAGCGCAATAATTTTCTGAATATACATTTGCTCTTCTAGTCTGCTGGGGTACACTTATTCCTCGGGTTTATTTCACACCAATGCATTGTTTTGACAATATCCAATCCCCTGGCGAGATAAAGACTAACTCTTACTTCTCATCATGTCTAATTAGCGTTACCGCCAATTAATACTGTCTCTTGTGAGACCCCAATCATCATCAGTGGATGACGATTTTAAAATTCCTTATAATCATTTAAGGGGAAGAAGACTTGGTCACGTGACCAAAATGTCACTATACATGTAGTAATATAGACTGGAACTGACGTTGGCAATCTAAACAAAGTTGACAGACGACACAAATTTGTCCACAAAAGATATAAATTGAATAGTTGATTCACATCAAAAGTAAATTAAGTCGCTCTTAGTGAAAAAAATTAATTTAACAGTCATGTCGTTATGTTTTTGATTCAGCTACATGTATGAAACACAGCTTCACATTGTCTGGCATCTTTTGTTCCTCTGTCCGTTTCTCTGGGTACAGACACATTTTGACATACCGTAAATTATTATTACTTTCTTATTGTGTATGATACCGTTGTGAAACTTACAGGAAAGGTTCATTGCTATGAGGTGCATCGCCCAGTAAATGATCATGTTCAAGGTCGCACTCAAGGTCAAATGGTGATACCGTCTTCTCCTAAAGAATTTTTTGTTAAAAAGTACTGAATTTCGGCATACTTTAAGGTGTTATTTCTTTGCTATATACCCATAACTTGTTTTTTTTACTCTAAATAATTGGTAAACATTATGAATTGATCATTTACAGAAATTTTTTTTTAAATTTGATGACTAAATTTTTTACAGTGACCGAATTAATGTGTTATAAAAAATTGTTATTTTGGGGGTCACAGCTTTCAATCTTTTGTCTTCTTTATCCACCAACACTAATAAAAGCATAAAAACACATTGATATCTTGGCATCTGATCAAATTTTACCAAATTAGCTAGAAAAATGAGTTTTGTAAATAAATGACATTTTTTAATGATGAACAAGACAGTTGTAGAAAAGAATCAAAATTCTGGAAAGGGGCATAACACTTGCATATGTAAATATCCCTTATATACCCACAAATGTGCCAGATTATTCATTCTATTAATACATACATTCATTTTAAATAAGTTTGCAAAAGATAAGAAAAAATTTGATGATAAGTTTTTTGTATACCCTTCTTCCCCTTAATTAGATTTAAAACTCAGTAAACTTCTCCACATGGTGATATGTCAGACAAAGAACAAATGATACAAAGCCGCTTACATCATTAACAATCATATCTTTTATTATCAAAAAATTATGTTCCACAGCCCAATTACACTTAAAGAATACAAGTTAATACTACATGTAATAAAAGTTGTAATTTAACTGCCAAAAGAAAGAGAGAATGAGTATTACATCTTTTGACATGTATATGCATAAACAACAATTAATTGCTGCTTATATCATTGACAAAAAATAGTTTATCAACAATAAATTGGTCTTGAAAATATTTAATGCAATGGATAAAAGCAACATACATAAATTTTAAGGCAGTTGAACATTTTACAGAATTATGCTTAGGTCAGAAAATGTTTTTGGCAAGTTACTAATTTATCAAAATATGGCTCAGTTGGTAGCGAGCTCGACTCTTGATCATGAGGTCAAGGACAAGGTCCCGTGTCACAGTAGGTGACGACACGTTAAAGAACCCCCACTTCTCAATGGCAGGAAGTACCAAGCATAGACCAAACTGTGAAACCCTTCACTGGCATTTGGTGATGTCTCTATATAAGTGAAAGATACTTGATTGGGATGTTAAACAATAACATAAACACAATAAAGGTTACCATGTGGTTTATATGCATGTATACAATATTATGGCTGTTCAGTGTATTGGATTTACACCCACCTAATTTTTCTTGAAATTTGGAAGAAATCTAACATTATTAGTAATGGATTACTTTCCCCCTGAATTGTTTGATGCAATAAAATTCATGTTTAGTTATGTATGAACTTTAAAATAGCAATGATGAGTATTTTATATATATACATGTAACTTATGTACAAGTGTAGTGTTTGCAAAAAATGACTAAACCTAATTTCAGTGAAGAGCCAACAGACTATATATAATTGTTTTTTATTGTGAGAGGCTGCCACCCCTTACCCTTTTTAAGTATCTCAGAGATGTGCAATCTATGCCGTAGCATAAATGACATTGTATTATTCCCTCTTGCATCACAAC
>BROG01002071.1:0-16972 GCA_030159075.1 Atrina japonica | reverse complement strand
TAGTTTACCATAATTTAAAGGTCAATAGTTCAGGTCAAAGGTCATCGACCCTCGGGATAACAAAAATGCTGAAAAAGAGGGAGTAGGTTAAGGTTACTGGAAATACCACAAACATACGACTGTGACCTTTGGCATTTAAAAATAGATGACACAGTTATCGCATTTATATTATTGAAGTAGAGTATACTGATGAACTAGTTCCTAGAATGTATATATATCGCCATCACACATATATTAGAATTGTCGTTATCACTTAACAGAACATTTTTTGGTACCTCTAAATGTTAAATTAAAGATTATGAATATATTTTGCTTCCTCTGATTAGAATATTTTAAATATAGCAATAAAGATAAAATCAGATAAAATAATATAGGGGTACAGGTTGTACCAAGGGTAATAGGGGTCTAACGCAGTTTTATAAAAAAAAGTTTTAAGTTTATATAAATGTAATTGTATTTAAGGTATAAAATATTTATTTTTATCATTTGTTATTATGATAATTATTTATCCAATTTCCAGATAGCCCTTTCATAACTCTACAAAATGAAGTAGTCGAAGTAATAGAGGGAAGGAATATGACCATCACATGTAGAGCTACGGGCAATCCACCTCCCACTGTTACCTGGTACAGAAATGGTGTGGCGGTCACAAGTGGTTCCACTAACATATCAGAGTACAGAATCATCAACATCAATAGAGATATGACCGGAAGTTATATCTGTAAAGCTATGTCAACATCAACAGGGACTTATATACCGCAACCAGATCAAAAACAGATTAAAGTTAATGTTTTTTGTAAGTACCACGTGAGATTTGTTTCTCTATTTATCTCATTGAAATTGTAAGGTTGTAAACTAAACTTGTTTTCTCTGCATTTTGCTTGATCGTTTTTTTTAAGGAAATTCACTAATGATTGAGTACCATTTTGTTGAATTCGACATTTTAATGATTATTCTGGGTACATTTGTTCCTTGGTGATTTCAAAACGTTCTAATATATAAAAATATCAGATACCAAAGTATAAATCAATAGAATGCCCAGGACATAAATACAAATCAGGTAAAAATGGACAAACACAGACCACTAAGTAATACGACTAAGCTTATTACCAACCAACAATAAACATTTACATTTCGGAACGACTAATGGACAATTAATGACAAGCATTATATTCTCCAATAAATATGTATAATACTGTAACGTGCTATTCACTGAATCGTGAAAATTGGCCTTTAATAATAGAAAACTGTACAACTTACCAGGTATCGGATTCAATATATACATCTTTCTATAAAGTTATTTCGTCGTCATGGTTTCACAACGTATGCATTATGCCAGGCCATGTTCCTCTTATGAATGTTTTATTCTGAAATCCACATGACTCGCCAATACACCACTCTCACAGGGATACTGATATAATGTTTCAGATCGCCACTTAAGAAAGCTTTTGATCGAGGTTTTTGTTAACAATATGACCCCCTCCACAAAAACAAATTCTTAAGAATGGTAGGTAGTATTCTGGGCACGACAATATACAGTGACTCCTTTTCATAAATCAAATCCAAAACTAACTGATGGCATTTTCACCGAGTTTGACCTTTCTACAGAACTCGAGAAGTTTCCATGTAACATTTGCGACATGCGTTGCCTATCATAATTTTCTTTGAGTTTTGATTATCTATTGATACTTCTTTCTAGTTATTTAGTGAGCGTTCAATTCAAGAAAACAGTCCTCCAGGTCACTTCGGATGTCATTTACAACATAGAATATAAATATTCTTACAAACCATCTGTCATTGAAACATGAACGACAAAATAATTACACTAAGACACCAGATACCAGATATTTCCTGTGATAGCTTGTATTTAATTTAATGAAACAAGATTTTGCCAGGCAGTTATGATTACGAGTTAATGTTTATTTTCACAAGTAAATGGGCAATGTTGCTTGAACTGGTCATTTAGGGTTCAATGCCTGACAACCGTGCGAAGACAGTTTAAGTCATTACCAATTACTTTTGCTACAGACACGTTTTTAAATTAAATATAATTGTATAATAAATTGATTTTTTTTTCAATTTGTGTAGTCTAGAAAAGTTTTGTCCATACATCGAATCCCACTGGAACATAAGCTAATTTAGTGAGACTTAACCAGTTTACATGCGGAAGGCCGATGGTCTCTCCCGGGTATATTGTAATCGGATTCTCTCCTCCACCATTTAAATCATAAAATGAAAAAAAAAAATATGTGTGTGTGTGTGTGTGTGTGTGTGTGTGTGTGTCTCGTAAAACACTCTTCAAAATCTTCAATCAGAAATGTTTGTCTTTCCAGTTTCCCCTTTTCAATAACGACTATAAAGATGAACAACAATGCCATTGCTTTATTTTCATTATTATTATTATTATTATTATTATTATTATTATTATTATTATTATTATTATTATTATTAATATTATTATGTGCTATAATGTGTATATGACTCTGGTTTCTTGCAGATCCGCCAACAGTAGCAGTAAAGACATACAACACAACAGAAGGTTCAGCCAATCACATGATCAATTGTACAGCAGATGGAGTTCCTGATAACACAACAATAATTCAGTTAGAACAAAGATACATGTCAACCTCCATACGAAATATAACCCAGTTTACAAGTCGTAATACAAGACTGGGAATATTTAACATAGACAGTGTTTCCTATCAGGATACTGGTACATACATCTGTTATGCCTCAAATGGAATACCAGACCGACACAACAAATATGTTCATACTGGAAAGATTTATATGGATGTGAAAGGTATTTAAATATGCATATTGAATGACGGTTTTTCTATGGTGTAAAACAGTATATGTTATAGGTTATACTATTATTTAATGACCTTAGATGAACTGAAATAAAGACTTTTTAAAGAACCTTTGCGTGTAACTAAAAGCTGTAGACCGATGCCACGTCCTGATTTGGTATTGATGAGGATTACACATGTTGTCGTATTTTCAAATCTCAGTGTTAATGGAATATAGTAAATTATCGCCATGGGCAAACTTCATACATTCAATTATTCATGTATTCTGATAAACTTCATTGCATTTTTTGGAAATTACTAAAGGTGCATAAGGCATTTATAATATTCTTATAAAATAAATGCGTACCTTTATCTAAGACAAACTGGGACGACAAGACATTATAATAACTGATTCTACTGGCCATGTATTTGTGGAATCCGTTTAAATTAACAACAGAAACAAAATAACAGTGGCTACAATACAGAATTAAGCAACTAATAACTGTGTAATAAAATTAAAACATTAAACCATTTAATATTAATACAAACTTTAGTTAATAGGTAATTTTATATAAGGATACTTGATTTGTCATCTTTATATCTGAAAATGGTTGTAATTGAAACTTTCAGCATCAGCAAAATTCAATATGTAGCGTTACGTATTTCGGTCACGCCTACGTGTACCAGTTTCTGTTGCTATTCCATTTTACAGTAATCCGCCGACGGATCGTAATGCAGTACAGTGGATGAATATGACAGGAGGTTGCCCTGAACGTATAGAATCATCTGACCATGTGTATCTGTCACTGATTAATGCTGACATTGAAATTAACATCCACAATGTAAATGTGACTGTCAATGGTCAAAAGGCTATTATGAATATATCGTCTTTTGAGAGATTCCATAAGGGAAACTACAAACTCAGAATAACTAATTCAGATTCAACACTCATTGAAGTAGATGTTTCGTTACTTTTAACAGGTATGTATACGTAACGAGTGTAAATATATTTATTGACTTCTAGAGACGATAACAAAGGCAGTTTTTCACAGATGTTTATTTTGTTCTTTATTATCTGTTGTATATCATGAAATATTTCTATTAACTAACATTGTAACATCTTGCATCCCCAGTCAATAATAAGAGTGGAAATATCAACGACGTCTAAGACACTTTGTGAGTTCTTTATATAAAATACATACCTAAGCCAAAGAGTTATATGCTTTTAGTGGTTCATATTATATTAAATTATACACTCTCCATCAAGTGATAACAATAGTGCACACGGAAATAAAATATTATCATTGCTACACGATTTTCCATTTTTTATGAATAAATTGTTATAGTTGTCGCTTCAGTGATTTTCAATGCAACAAACATTTATGACACGCCAAAGTCGAATACATGAGCTACACCTATTACCATTTTTTCTCAGCTAAACGTATATTTTTCAGTTCAACCTTGTTAAACCTAGGTAAACCTATTTGTCCCAGATTATTCAGGTACCTACATCTAAATGACATTAGTGAGTCTACGCTGTTCTTTATTATACCAGTAAGATATAGAAAATGTGAAAAATAGCTTTAACTTAGAAAAACTAGGTTTAACTCATATGATTCTCGAGTGTCATAAATTTATATAGTAACATTTCTGTCTCTCTACAACTACGTCTCTGACCCGAGGTATGGAAACTCACGTACTATATCTCTCTTTGTTTTCAGATCCACCCCACACACCATATAATATCACTGTCATTTGTGAATTGAACATTGCAACATTGTCATGGATACCACACAGCTTTGATGATTCATCATTCAAAGTACTTTACAAGCGAGAGAATGCCAGTGAATACCAAAGTCACTTTATAGATTATGTTGACATCAGACCAGGGGAGGCGGCCACTACAACGATAGCAAATATAGAGCCGTCAGTTATATATAACTTCAAAGTGATTGCTAAAAATATACATGGTGAAAGTGATTTCTCGGAGATGCGGAATTGTATTGTATTAAGTAAGTATTTTAGTATTCATAGTTTTTATTCTGGAAATACTGCAAACACTCTATTGCCTACACAATTTATTTTTTTCTAAAAGAGAAAAAAAAGGAAACTGATACCTATACATTAAATACATCGATTAACTTATTGTTTTGTTTTTATTTTATGTAGAAAACCTAACAGTTAGCCAGAGTTGTGGTGTGACGGGTGCAGTAAGTGGTATTCTAAGTGGACTGATCGTGATAATTACAGTGGTACTTAGTATATTTATCATGAAACGAAGAGGATACGAATTTACAAAAAGTACAAATTCTCTCTCTCTCTCTCTCTCTCTCTCTCTCTCTCTCTCTCTCTCTCTCTCTCTCTCTCTCTCTCTCTCTCTCTCTCTCATATTCAATAAAATAGAATCAACAACTTCAAAGTTATTGCTTACTAATTCAAAGTCTACGTTTACTCTGATAAACATATAAAATGTAATGTATATATGTAAAGAGCGTTACTCCTCATGTAATTGATAAAACTTCCAATGCCTTTTGCAATTTGGTTTGCAATGAACTTGCTTTTCTTGTCAGAGACAAGAAATTATCACAAAGGATATAATCATAATTTATCATACTCATAATAAAATATAATTATAATCAGTTGTGATATCTTGAAAAGGTCTATAAAGTTCAAAATTATAAACACAGAAAATAATTCTATTTTTGATATTTTGTAGAGTTTGGGACAAAACAACAGAGGTAAGACGTCCTAAGTATTGTTCATGTATATATCTTAAGAATATGAGAATACCGCTACAAATTAACATATTCTGATGAGGAATTGAAATATCTACTTTGTTCGAGTTTTGTTTTGTTTCAATGTTGTGTTGTGGTTTTATATAGGATTGTGAACAGCTTTAAGTGAAGTGTTGCATGATTCATGGACTGACGAGAATGCAGTGATGATTCTACCAGATACCACGGTTGCCATTTGATGCGTCATGACTTGAATTATTATCCAAAGTACCGTTGGCTAAATTTAATTCCCTATATTGTACTTCATAAATTATTTGGCACTGATAACACCATTTAAATTGTATGATACCATCTTTCTCGTTGGAAAATACGCATACATATTATATTGGAGCTCAACTGATTAAGTCTAATTGACAGAAACGATATCGTCTTGAGCATTATAACTTTGGTATTATGTTTATAATATTTGTATGTAATCCTCAAAATTTACTTTGAATTTATATTCGTTATGATTGGAATGCTAAAACAGTCAACTTTCCAAAGATCTGGTAGATACCGATAATCTATACTGTTACAGTTGATTAGGCTTAATAACATCGATGTTCATTTGAAGAAAAAAATCATACATCTCTGATAGTTTATAATAGAAATTATTTTCGATATCAATCGGAAATGAGCTCAATTACCATGGAGATTTAGAAAATTAAGTTCTAAGTTAATAATTTTCCATTTGTTTATGTTTTCTATGAAAATAACTTTATTTCGAATTAGAATTATCATTATTCGTCTATGTCATCATCAATACAAATAATAAATCGTTAATTAACCGCACAATGAAAAAATAAATATAAACTTTATATATGGCTGATTTAATACCTCATCATTAATAAACATATAAAAAAGTCCATTTTTCAGTTTATAATCTTTCAATTTTCATAACTCGGTAAGCTTTATTTTAGTCTATTTTCTTTTAGCAATCGTGCGCGATCAGATGTAGATCTACGGGTGATAACATGTTACACAATCAAAGATAAACTGGATATTTTTTTAAAATTCATTTACACTATTTTTCAAAATCATCATCTTTAAGACTCTACTAAGAAATAAACAACGGTATTTTAGGTAGGTCAACAATAAGACAACGCAATCTTCACGCTTCGGCGATATTCACACTTACAGTATTTTATGACCGGTTGGTGTTATGTATACACAGTCCTATAATCAAAACACAAATAGACCCTTTCATGTTAACTGCGGTCCTGTGATTTTGAGTGGCAAAATGATACAGATACCCGCGAAAACATAGACGTCGTTATTGTAACTGATTTTTCTTGACGTTATTTTCGGGGAATCTAAATCATTTTGCCACTTAAAGTTACAGGACCGCAGTTATCATGAAAGGGTCTATACTTATTACTTAAATGGGAGAGGAATTTCATAAGTACGTGTGGATGAAAATCTTTGTTTTTTTTTTTTTTTTTTTTTTTTTTTTACATTTACACAGGATTTCGTGCTATTGCGACCCGTTGAAAATTACAACAAAGGCGAATCATGAAACACATCAGTTTTATTGTAAAATTGAAATAAGTTTTATATTCGAAATATAGAATTGCATTTCGAACAGACTAATGTTTTAGATGGCGCGATGTAATGTTTAAACATTTAACAGATTTGTCACTGTAATAGCAGTAGTTGTATTTACATTGAGTTGAACCTTTGATAACGTCACCACAGTAGCAACATGTGACGTAAAGCCGGACGTCCCTAGGGAATATGTTCCTGCCTCATTAAAAAAGATGATAAATTTTAAACAATGACTGTCATCTTCATGTTATAACCATTGCCATTTGACCATCACCCCAATTAACATACCATGAACTGAATAATGCTATATCTGCTTGTACACATAAAATATCTCGGTTTTCATCTCCCTATATGTTTGTACCTCATTGCAGTTCGTCGAATGAGCAGTATGATGACATAAAATCACCTGGCGAAATACAGTTATCCCAGCGTATAGGTATGGCTTTATCAATCTAATGTTATTAATATGCTCGAATAAAAAAGTATTGTTTATTCTTATTGAAATTGTGTATGTTCCTAAATACTACTAAAAATAATGTTTTATTAATGATTTATCTAAAGTACATACTCATACTTTGAACTCTTTAAACATCGTGTATAGATTTTCTCTATCGTTGGACATTAAGTTATCTTCATTTCAAATATTCTACTTTAAGACTTACTTTTGTATTTTTCTTGTAGGGCCAGAATGTCATGAAATCAGGTGGGTACAGACGGAAACTTTTATAATATTATTATTCTGATATGCTAATTTTGATGACTGTATGAATATATTTTTGTAAAATATGGTAAATGTTTATTAGATATAATTTGTGGCGCATTTATGCTGTGTGACAACCCAAAGATACATCAATAAGTCAAGTTTTATCAAATAAATCTAGTTTTTCTTCACTTAAGCCCGTTTTCCTCAATAAAACCCAGTTTTCCTACAGTTAAACATAGCATTTCTTTGGTTGAACGTATTACTAAAATTTGAAGTCTGGGTTTGAATTAACTGGAGAAAAAAGGTTTAACTGACAAAAAAATAGTTTACTTGCGCCTTAAGTCTAAGTTACACCTTCACGATTTCAATTTACGAGTAAGTACGACAAAGATAGGTTATAACTCGGCAAATATTCCACAATTTCAACCACAATCTTCTCGCAGTGATGGGAAAGATTGCCGACGAAGACGATCTTGCAACTTCAAATAGCACCATCATTATCAAGCTCTTTAGGTGGTGAGGCTGATGCTAAGGGGGTTTCAATGATATATTTTAACTTGGATGAAATCTTGCCCCTTTGTATTGCTGGCATGCTTGGTGCTGTATTGTGGATTTTAAACTCTAATTTAGTTGCAGAATATGTACCCCTTTAACTACTCGCCAGACTACTCGAACGGTATATGTACAAACTCGTTTAAATGTCGGACAAATGTCGCAGCGTAACTCGTAGCATGTCGAACGACTTTTCCCCCTAGAGATGCAGACAAGTGGCGACATGTCCACAACCCAAATACAAGAATGTACGGTGTTTCCTCGACTCATTCTCGACATGCACTCGAGATGAAAACTCGCACGACAATTTTAATCCGTTTGAATTTCTGATTATTGGCAACAAGAAGAGACATCTGCAATGATATGTGTTCCAGACCCGAGCGACACCTTCCGACTAATGACGAGTTGAAACTCCCCTCAAGTCGTGTGACCTGTTTTTTTTTTCTCCAGTTAATGTAGATAAATGAGAAAAAATTATAGGTTTAACTAAGGATATCTAGGTTTAAATAATTACACTGATTTGGTTTGCCATGTATATGACTGATATGTTACTAACAGAATCAAGTGTCAAGCAGTATTGTATGAAAAATTCAGGTCTACGTACGAGGACTTACAACAGGTGAGGGATGTACACACTTATGATCAAGTTGAAACACGTAAGTATCATATCTAATTCAATGTAATATATATATATATATATATATAGAGAGAGAGAGAGAGAGAGAGAGAGAAGGAGAGAGAGAGAGAGAAGGAGAGAGAGAGATAGAAAGAGAGAGAGAGAGAGATTTATATATATTAAATGACTAGAGGCATGGTTGAATGAAAGTCAAATTTTCGGGGCGACCTCTCCTTTCATCTAGACAAAATGATTAAAATAACATGAAAATCGTTCACATACACACACTCTCTCTCGTACGCAAACAACCACTCACACAAACACAACCGGAGAATGATAAACATGCTACATATTACAAGTGATATGTGTGTGTGTGTGTGTGTGTGTGTGTGTGTGTGTGTGTGTGTGTGTGTGTGATAAAGAAATTCAAAAAATGAAAATTGAAATCAGAATTTTTGTGTTTTGACTCTGTTTGTAGATCATATTTATTTAGTAACTATGCAGTTTCTTGTTTATTTCACTTAGAACTAGTTCGATTCACATTTCGTTGGAAATTAAAGTTTATTTTTTTAGTTATCATTTTGTTTGATTTCAATTATCATTTATTTATTACTTTATCACACAAAAACTATACTTGTAATATGTAGCGCGCGCGCGCGCGTGTGTGTGTGTGTGTGTGTGTGTGTGTGTGTGTGTGTGTGTGTGTGTAACACGAAAATGACTAACAACATGAACAAAATTGAACTCAATCTGTCTCTTAATCGGGAATTAATATTTTGTTTTTACAACAACACACACATACACACCTTAATACAAGTGAATAAATTTACAACAAGACTTCCGTACCATCAAAATAGACAAATGTGAATAAAATAAACATAACTATGTGAAATTGGTGTAATATGATGATTCTGCTGTGTTAACACAGTAATGATACTAACAACTTTTGGAGCACTACTACATGACACAGCTATAAAAAATTGACAAAACACGTCGCGTAACGCCATGTCACTTTTCTTGTTTTCGGCCAAGTTTGATTTAATTCTTTCTGAGGCACAGATTTCTAGAGCATTTTTTTTTTGGGGGGGGGGGTTATATCTTGTTTTTCTCCTGGGTTGCAGTTATATAAACTACTAAATATTAGCAACTGATTTCATGTTTGATTTCACAAGTGTTTGATTCCACTATAATATTAACGCTATGTATCTTGGTTGTTGTATTGTAATAAAATTGGTGCTCATTGCTAATTGGTGTCTTTTTATGACTTGTATCAATATGCTTAGTTCCGATATCTTAGGATATATAGTTTTGTTGGTTCCATTGCTCTGTATTCATTATATTGTATATCTTTCAGTGTATAGCGTTAGTTGGTATATCTTATTTAATATATTATTTGTCTGAAAGACCATTGGTTTTGGCACGATATGATAAATATAGATTATGTTATCAACCTCAAATTAGTGAATTTCTAGAAAAAAGGTTGTGTCTGGTCCAACACTTCAAAAGGAATCAAAATCATATAAAAGGCGAAATGTCAATCTAACAAGTTTCAATATAAGATGGTCTCACTGTATTTCCGTCAATTACGTTTACTAAATATCGTTCAGTTTGTTTTATTGTTAAATAACGTGTTTCAATTCCTTTTTCAGAGAGCACATATACCAACCTTGAACTGCACTAGGGATGTACTCAAATGAATGAAGAATTGTGTTTGAAATGGTGTTGATCAAAACAAAAGCTGATATGGTGATGGTTTAGAAAAATACAGTTGACATATTAATTCATGTCGAAACTGTAAATAATTTAAGGTGTGATTACACCTTTACATCGTTATCAACCATTCGTTATTATTATCCAATGAACGTTTGCCAATTCAACAAATTTCACCTTACTTCAGTAATTTGTCTAGTTATACCACCAATAATACAAATGTTATATCCGTATAAAATGTTAGCGTATTGAAACTCTAAGTAATGTCGATTGTTCTTACACTTGTACTTGTGTACACTTATGTATCCACTCTAAGAAGGGTATATCCATCTTTTTCTACATGTTTTTCTTTTGTATTCCTCTTGTACATATGTTTGATGTTTACATGATTTGGTTTAACAATCATGGTGTTACTTTTTGCTGTTTTCTATGGCGAATTATATCAACTCTTGTTATGTCTGTAACCTTCCCAACTATTTTACCCATCCTATGATATCCAAGACTCTTCTGTTACATAATGAACGTCTCAATTTCAGTGTATAGAGCTAGGATAGGTAATTTCAATAACAGGGTGTGTTGCACAAAGATATGTATTTATCTTGATATTTCTGGAGCATTTGTCTTCGCATGTAATATATCTTATATATTTTTCATAATGATTTTAATTATATGTGGTGATATTGAAACAAATCCTGGTCCCTCCTTCAATACACGTTCGTCGGATTATACTACTGAAAATTCTAACTTATCAAGTTTCTTCTCGCTAAACAAATATTCTTTCATATCACTTCTACATTTAAATATACAGAGTTTGAAACATAAAATTGATATCATAGAAGAAAATCTAAATAATTTGATTTTCTGTTTCACAGAAAGCTGTCTTACCCGATCTGTTGCTACAAATGACATAAAATTGACAGGATTTGAGGCCCCTTTTAGACATGACCGACCTGACCGACCTGGTGGGGAGTCATTGTTTACTGTAAATAACACTTTGCAGCTAAGAGACGGACGGATTTTTGAACTTACTGGTATCGAATGTGTATGGATACAATTCCAGTTGAAAAACAAAATATATTTACTAGGTACATTTTACAGACCCCCTAATAGCAACAGTCATTTATGGAATATTATTGATCAATCAATTGAACTGGCAATAGATACTAAAACTAAGAATAGTATCATAACAGGTGACTTTAATGAAAATCAATTGTGTAAAAAAAACAGAATTAATAATATAACCAGCAACTTTATATCAAACAATTTCTGAACCTACTTGTATCTCAGAAACTACATCAACTTTTATAGACCTCCTGATAACTAATAATCTTAATAACATTCTATACAGTGCAGTTTGTGAACCGTTTCTAGAAGTAAATATCCGATATCATCGACCTACTGTTTCCCTTATCAACTTTGAAAAATCAAAACCCTGTGTGCCATATAGGAAAATTTGGCTGTATCAACAAGGTGATTATGTTAAGTATAGAAGTAAACTAGAAAAATACTGATTGGGATTCAATACTTGATTCATCTGGTAATATTAATGAAATAGCAATAAACATTACAGAAAAAATTAGATAATGTGTCAGATTCAATACCAAATCGTACCATAGCTATTAGAATTGATTATCGATCCTGGATAACCAATGAAATAAAAAAACTAATGAGAAAAAGAAATAGGTTAAGAATAAAAGCTAAGAAAACAAATAATAATTCCATTTGGCAAAACTTTTTAAAAATCCGTAATAGAGTTGTAGATTTATTAAGAAATGCGCGAGCAAAATACCACAAATTCTTGTGTGATAAAATAAAAAATAATAAATTCGGGAGTAAAGATTGGTGGAAACTAGTAAGAGAAATTTCTAAAATATAAAACCAAAATACAGAAATAAATGTTTTACTTTCTGAGAATGGGAATTTTATTACAGATCAAGAAAAGGCAAATCTCTTAAATATTTTTTGTATCCCAATCTATCATAGATGATATAAACTTAGAATTGCAGTCTCTTAAAAATTTTAGTTTTTTACCCACAGAAACGCTTGACATAATAGAAATTACCCCCGAAAACATCACAGATATTTTAAAACTTTTAGACACAAATAAAGCTGTGAGTCCTGATAAACTTAGTTCCATATTATTTAAGGAAGCATCAAAAGAACTATCTTTACCTCTTAGCAAATTATTTAATTTATCTAATTGATCCTAAGTTAGTTAATAATTATAGACCATTTTCATTGCTTTCCATAATAAGTAAAGTATTTGAAAAATGTGTATACAAATATTTACATAATTTCATTAATGACAACAATTTGTTATGTCTACACTAACTATTATATATATCTGATGAGTTTCCCAATGCTTTAGATAATGGTAAAGAAATTCAAGGCCATGTCCTTTCTATTTTTGATCAATGATATAGTAAATTAATTGATATAGTATTAAGGTTGTAATATAAAATTATATGCAGATGATACATCCATATGTCTTATCATTGATAATCCCATTACATCTGCCGAAAAACTAAATGTCGATCTCTTAACAGCTCATGCATGGTCTAAACAATGGTTGGTCAATTTTAATCCTAATAAAACTGAAACGATGTTAATATCAAGGAAAACCCAACAAGCCCCTCATCCTACTTTATTCTTCAATGATTTGCCCGTCCAAGAAATTCCCACTCATAAATCTCGGTCTTATTTTCAACAGTACGTGCCAGTGGGATGACCACATTGACAATATAATACAGAAAGCTAATAAAAATTTGAATATCCTCAGAAGTCTTAAATTTGACCTTAATCGCAAAACTATTCAAACAATGTATTTTTCTTTTAACAGACCTGTCCTAGAATATACCGATATCATTTTTGATAATTGCCCAAATTATTACAGCGAAAAACTAGAATGTGTCAATTTAGAAGCCGCGCGTATCGTAACTGGTGCAACTAAACTCACCAGTATTTCTCTGTTATACACCGAATGTTGGTGGGAGAAACTAAAAACAAGACGTGAAAAACATAAACTTATCCCGTTTTACAAAATTAAAAACGGCCTTGTCCCAGAATACCTGACCCAATTAATCCCGCCTTTTCAAAATGAACTTCACGCATTGTCCGTTATACACAGAATTACGTACTCGATTGTCAAGTTCAATAAATGTACCTATTACTTGTGACCTTCTTTTCGGTGACGAATCAAAACCATTTGACTTTAATAAAAATAAATTCTTATCAGTTCAAGAAGTCATGATTAAAAGTAAGAGATTCTGTTGATATGGCAAATTCTTGCCTTGTTTTACGAGATTTAACCATTTTCTAACACCCTGTCCAGTTGCAATAGCCATTTATCTGAATTCACCATTTCCAAGTTTTAATTTTAATTTCAATTTCAAATAAAATTATTTTCTCTATCTATACTCCAACTTAGTCTCCTTAGCGTAGTATATTCTCTCTCTCTCTCTCTCTCTCTCTCTCTCTCTCTCTCTCTCTCTCTCTCTCTCTCTCTCTCTCTCTCTCTCTCTCTCTCTCTCTCTCTCTCTCTCTCTCTCTCTCTCTCTCTCAAATTTGTAAATCGACTTTATCTTAGATCTACAATCATAGTAGTAAAACATTCATATATCCGCATTATAAATCAATTAATTTTGTCCTGTTCATCTATCCATCTGCTTAATTCTTAGAACGATAATTTCATTACATTACCACGTTTATGTAAGACTCTGTTATTTTTTTTCTTCCTTCTGTTTTTTCTTTTCTTTCTTACAAACTAAATGTATTCTCTTCATATTTAACTCTGCAGTCTACTCACAATATGGTTGACTTTGTCTACAAATTTAGCTTACTAAAACACCTTGAAAAAGAATTCACATAAGCTCTAAGCTTTTTTTCTGATCCCTTTTTTATCATACGCATTGTTACTGTATTGATGTTATTGTATGTATATTTGACATAAATAGAATATGTTCAAACTAATTCATGTAATAATCACGATTACTATGGAACTGTTGATATCAGTTCTTCCGCATAAATAAGACTCCAGTTCATGATAGTTGATGCATAGTTAATTTTCACATTCTGTAATAGTAAAATTCCTTGTTCTCATTTTATAAATAATGCATTTTGTAAAAATTAGAGAATGATGTATAGTGACACAATATTATTATCATTTATAATATTGCTGCTACTGTTGTTGTTGTTGTTGACAGTTCATCAGTATTAATTGTGTCGGCGATTACTCTGTTTAACTAAATGAAGTGTTCAGTTACCTGTTCGATAACGGTTGTTGAGTCATCTGTAATGATTTGACGATAATTTGTTCTTCATTTAACGTTTTTCATTTGAATGACTTTGGACTCACGGTGGGTGTGAGTGTTTAACAGGGGATGCCTACTCACCCATGACACCTGATCCCAACTCTGGATTTCCAGTGGTCTCTGTTAGTCCAATATACACCAGATATGTATGTTTATCCTGGGCATCATGAAAATTAATACTTTGTTATATGGTATTTTTATGTATTAACGTTTTTGAAAAGATTGTTATCTTAATCCATCAAATATATGATATACTACTGATGGAATATGTACATAATGTAATATGTTCGTAGTTAAAACAAGGGTTTATCATTCCATTTCATAAAAATTCGAGTTAAACAGTGAAGTGAGATGGAGCAGTATAATTATATGCTATAAAAGTAAAGAAGATACTCGATTTACATCCCAGTCTAATAGTGACACCAGTGTATCGAATTTTTCATTCATGGTCCACTGAGTCGCACAAGTCAATTAATTCAGTACAACCATAGTGATTAAGCGGTCAAATGTTTTTAGTTTGACACTAATTAAATGAAGCCACTTGCATTACATCGTAACATAGATATGAAGTTAGCCATGAAACATGTGGAACCTTCGCTATAAATACTAGAGAAGGAAAGTGAGTCAGATGGTTTTGAAATGCAATAAAATCGCCGTTTTACAAATTATTGAAAATACAAATTTATAGGAGTGGGGGAAATGTCTAGCTGGATGAGAGTCGCAAATTTTGATGATCTGTGGAAATAAGCTGTTTAAAATTCACATTTACTCAGTTTGTGAGGTTGTGAAAAAAAACAGTCAAAATAAATCGCCATATTATAAATCCAAATTGAGTAATATCTTCCGTTGATAGCATGACTAATACTGGCTGCGACAGACAAGCACGGTATGTCTCTGAGGACGCAGCAATAATATTCAAAGTGCAGGAAATATATCAAGCCCATTATGTGACAAGATAAATGTTATCAGACGTTGTATTGACTCATCAAAATCAGGGACAGTACATGTCTAGAGATAGATCCTCATACGGCCATTTCATATACAGACATAAACTACTTAATGATCAATAATATCACAAAGATATGATATGATAAATTGCGTTTATAGTATAATTTTCGGATACTATGTGGTTCACGTTTATATCAGTGGTATGGCACTGTGCCAAAAGTATGTTAAGGGAAATAATTTCCCCATATCATTCTATGCTAAATATTTTTTTCAATAATTGGCTTGACATATGTACTCAATGGTTTAACATAGAACGCTAAGGAGAAATGGCAATATTTGACTAGTATGATTTTAATTCTTCTGCTAAAATAGCGTCTAACCAGATTCGAAATTAGTAATGTAAGAGATGTATACAATATTTCATTTTATATAGTGGTATAGAATGTTGCCAATTTGTAGAAATATTTAAAATTATATAAAGATAAACATTCGAACAGTTATTTTCAATTTATTAATTACTTTGCAAAATGTAATTCATTTCAAAAAATTGATAGACACCAAGTACAATCTACTATATAATATTTCGAATACCCCATTTTATCATATAATCTTTATAACAAGATAATCAATCATATACCTTTTGTCAATTTATCAATTACTTTGCAAAATTTAATTCATTTCAAAGAATTGATATACACCAAGTACAAGCTACTATATAATATTTCGAATACCCCATTTTATTATATAATCTTTATTACAAGATATTCAATCATATCCCTTTTATCAATATGTATGTGTATTGGCTCTTTCCAATATCATTTTATCATTATTGAAATTATTCGCAATTCCATTTCTTCTATTATAAAATCATAATTTGTACAATTCTATTTTAAGGGAGGTATCAGCCATCTTGGAAAGAACAAACAAACAAACAAAAATACTAGAAGCCTTAACGACACATTTTTTGTCAAATGTAAATTTTTAGAAGACCACTGTGGACACTAAACAAAAATGAATAAATGTGAAAT
>BROG01002070.1:0-17012 GCA_030159075.1 Atrina japonica | reverse complement strand
GAAATAGACAAAACATATTAAAATAAAAAAATATCAGGTTTAGACTAAAATATCGGGCAAAAGAACTCAAGACGATATTTGAAAAATATGAGAAACATAAATATAAAATGAAAAGAAGAGAGAAACAACTTGACACATTTGATAGGAAATCTAGTTAATGGTAAGATTACATAATCCATTTCAACAAGTTTCTTTGTGGAATAATTGGACATTTATAACAAGATCAGCAGCTTGCAATAAGTAAGAACGTAGTGTAGCTTACAGAAGTGAGGTTGTGAATATTTAACAGTAACTTTAGCATATCCTGATATCCATACCATGGATTAGAACATCATGTAACTAATCAGTTTGTAAGAGGTTTAAATAATTCAGAAATTCAGAAAAAAAGTTGCTTTTAGTTACCCTGGAAATTTCGTCTGCTGTGTAGTATAAGGTCGTTGTAGAGAATTGTTTTAAAAAACCTACATACTACCGAGACAGAGTAACAGTGATTCAGATCATAAATAACCAAGCATTTGATACTGAGAACAAAAGTACCCGTACTGTACACCAAATAGCTGAAATGATTGATCAGAATGAGATAAATTTGTAAAGATACTGACAAAGGCAAATTATTTTTTCATTGTAAAAAGATATGAGCTTTCGGTAAACTAATGAAATCAAGGCCGATACCTCAGTCTGTAAGCTTGAAACTGAGAAACAAATGTCATTGGCAAAAGATAAAGTTTTAGATCAAGGGAGTCCCCTCTCCAGACAGTCATTGAAACAAGATATAAAAATGATGGGGGAAATTATGTTAGGGGTTTATAGGATGTATAGTGCTAGAAATTGCCTGTATGAAATGTTCAGTTTAAAGAAACATTTTTTACAGATTAATGTTGTCAGTGTCCATTTTCTCTTAAACAGACGCCAAAATCAGATTAATGGGTTAAACCTAGTTCTCCTCCAGTTAATTTGGGTTGCGAGTTAATACTATTTTTTTCAGTAAATTTCAATTTTTCTTGTAGACCTAAATTAACCAAAGAAAAACTATTTAAATGAGAGACACAGTTAAAGCATAACTTCGCCAAATATTGAATATTGTGATTTTTGGTGAACCTAGTATTCCCGAGTTAAAGTAGATTCTTCTCGAAAAAAAAGCTAGGTTTATCTTATTTTTGTGAATTTGGCTCAGTTAAATCTAGTTTTACTTTAAACCTAGTTTTTGGAAACAATTTAATTATATGCTAGGCAATCAACACAATAGCTATTACACCATAACATGAATTCCGGGTACGTGACACAATCTCCACATAAAGTTGTATACACGGTGAATATCACATGTGCAAAGTTATCATCTGTCGAACGAGAAAGAAGGAGCTGCTAGTTTAGAAAGCTGTTGTCCAGGGTGAAATCCGTGCATAAATAAACTGAATTCAAACTATACTTGGCCTTTTCATTTCCTTGAAATATCAAGATCCAAGGTTAATTTCGGAATACTAAGCGAATTAAAATGTGAATTTATTGTACTAAGGGATACACACACTTAATCCATGATAATAATTACTCATTCTAGTATGCGAATAAACATGTGTCTTTGAGTTCATTATACCCAACGTACAACGGAATAGAGTATGTAAGAACTTCAATGAAGGGAATTTCAAATTGAAAGTTGAGGAAAGTTCATCACAAAGTCATAATTATTTTTCAAAACATTTATTAATTGTATTAAGATGAGTAAAAGCTTGAAGTAGTTTAATTTCCATAAGTTTTAGCCGTAAGGTCACACGTATCAAGCAAAATCAACAGAATAGCTTTTGTATCTTCACCATTTTGGCAAATGTATTTCTAAACAGATCAAAGATTACGAACTCGTCCCATGTTTAGACAACCACACTATCTTTTTTGTTCCTTTAAGTATTTTTCTCGGTTTTTTCTCTTTCTTAATCCTTACTTAGATTTGTGGCTTATGGATTTGAAACGTTACAGCATTCATACTTATAGATAACAATGTCAGATACCAAAGTATAAATCATTAGGATGTCCAGGATAAAGGTACAAATCTGGTAAAACAAAATGGACAAACACCGATCTCTTGAAATCAGGATCATTATCACCACCATGATTCATTCTGCTGCCTGATGTCATAGGCACGACTTTTATCATACATTTCTAATGCGTTTTAGCTCGTTAAACTGACTTTACTTCAATGGAACTTGATTGTGGATTCGCGGCGGATATTATTGGAAAAAAAATATGTTTACTCCCCAATCTGACCCCACCTCCGGGTTTCCATAGGTCCATGGTCGTCCAGTATTCAGCAAGTGTCTCCTAGACATACTTAAGATTTTGAGGTGCTACATAGATTGTTCATTTCGCATCTGCTTTTCTTTTTTACCTTTATCTATTTATTTTTGTTGGGTTTTATTGTCTTTTCATACTTCGGTTTAGAATTACTGGACAAGTGCATACTTGATTTTAATTTTGATATAGATGCATTTATTCCCATATAGCATTTTATTCGCTTTTTGCGCGCCTGCACTCGCGAACGCGCGCGCGTGTATGTATTTTAAATACTACAATATCAGTGATTTAAGGGAAGGACGCCTGGTCACGTGACAAGAATGTCAGTAGAGTAATCTAAACTAGAAAGGATGTTGTAAATTTTGCCTCCAAAAGATAGAAACTGGAAGGCAAACTACACATTGAAATAAATACAGTACTTCGTTATGGATAAAATAATTTAACAACCATGTTTCTCATTCGCTGATTCTATCTATCTATCTATCTATCTATCTATCTATCTATCTATCTATCTATATATATATATATATATATATATATATATATATATATAGAGAGAGAGAGAGAGAGAGAGAGAGAGAGAGAGAGAGAGAGAGAGAGAGAGAGAGAGAGAGAGAGAGAGAGAGAGAGAGAGAGAGAGAGAGAGAGAGAGAGAGAGAGAGAGAGAGAGAGAGAGAGAGAGAGAGAGAGAGAGAGAGAGAGAGAGATCTGCGAGTGAGAGAGATATCTGTGAGTGAGTGTGTGTGTGGGGGGGTTATGTTGTGTTTGTGTTTTAAATGATACAATATCAGTGATTTATGGGAAGGCAGCTAGTCACGTGACAAGAATGTCAATACAGTAATCTAAACTAGATCGAATGTTGGCAATGTAAATTTTGCCTCCAAAAGACAGAAACAGGAAGCCAAAATCACACAAAGAGTCCTTCGTTATGGATAAAATAATTTAACAACTATGTTTCTGATTCGCCTATGAGGCACAGCTTCACATTGTCTGCCATCTTTATCCTTCTGTTTTCAGGGTGCAGTCACATTTGATATTGTCATACGTTTGTATTGTAATTGATACTTTTGTGAAAGTTATAATTCATTTTGGAAATGTGCATCGTCCAATCAATATCAAGGTCATGTGCAAGGTCACACTTGGGGTCAAATGATGGTAAAGTTTCTTCTAAGACATTTTTGTTAAAACGTAATCAATTCAGGCATACTGCAAGACTTTTTCTTCGCTATATACCCACAATTTCTTTTATTGAATTGTAGTACTGAGTAATGATTTACAGTAAAGATTTAAAAAAATACCAACACAAAACTATTAACATACATGTATATTTATCATGTACTAGTATTCAAACTTATTTTGTCTTTCATTTGTAAATTCCAGCTTTAATTTCTCTCCCTTACGATTAGTAGTAATAGCAACAGTGTTCGATGTTACCCATTGTTGTTTATCATTTTTGCGTTTTGTACTTCGTCTACGATCGAAAACAAAACAATCCAGAGGTATATATAGTTATATATATATAGTTATATATAATATATGATCCTTTCAGAGGCAGAAACTATCCAGTACGATTAGTAGTAATAGCAACAGTGTTCGCATGTACCCATTGCATGTTTATCATTTTTTGCGTTTTGTACTTCGTCTACAGATCGAAAAGCAAACAATCCAGAGGTATATATATATATATATATATATATATATATATATATATATATATATATATATATATATATATATATCTGCGTTGGAGTCTGTCTTTCTATATACTTCCTTGTCTATCTATCTGTCTGTCTGTCTGTCTGTATGTCTGTCTGTCTGTCTGTCTATCTATCTATCTATATATCTATCTATCTATCTATTTATCTATCTATCTATCTATCTATTATATCTATCTATCTATATATATATATATATATATATTTATATATATATTTATATATTATATTATATATATATATATATATATATATATATATATATATATATATATATATATATATATATATATATATATATATATATATCCGACACCCTATATGGTGCTGTTGGTTTTTGTGCTCTCAAAATACTTTGAGAGAGGGTGAGGCAATATCAGACAGCGAATTGCATTAGTTTATTTATGATTAATTCTGATTATTATAAATATTTTTATTATTTTCTGACTCAAAATATTTCATCTGTAGAATTTATCATTGATGTCAACAGCTGAAGTGTACATGAAAATGGAAAATAGTACATATTAAAATTATATAACGTCATTTGAATCTCATGACCATGTACATAACATTGTTTTAATTTAAATTCTAATTTTACTTTTTAACTACTCTCTATGCTATGATATTTTTCATTAATATGTACTATTGGTTCCTGTCATTATGCTTTTAAAATTATCATTCTATCGTTTTTGGACAAGTATGGAAATCCGAGAGTTAGCAAGAACGCAACGAAATTTAGCTTGAAAATGTGATAAATAAATATGAATTGATATTTGCCAAATATCCATGTATAACAAAGTTATGACATGTTGTGAGGAAGAAGAAGAAATGTTCTTGCTACGCACTGGTGTTAAATATAAGTTCCACTGCCTCTAACGATGCCTTACATTTGTTATATCAAACTTGGCAAATGTCCGCTATTTAGTTCCTAAAACAGTTCCTATCATTATGTTTTTCAAATGATTATTCTCACCGTTCTAGTAAATGTAAAACCAGGAATCGGGGCCAACTGCGAGTGTGGAATGACGATGGGAGGCAACGAGAACCAGGTCACGAATGCATCAACATTAGGTTTGTGTTAAAGTGCAGCATTAGATGGCATTTAGTGTCATCAATTGATAATATATCAGTTATGTCAGCACCAAAGGAATACGAACCCAATCTTATAGCAATTGAAAATATATGTCAACATCATCAGAATTTCATTATCAAAATAAAACTAACCACATCACGCTAAAGTACTTAATTTTAGACTTATGAATATATGAGAAGAAAAGCTAAATCATAGAAAAATTGTAAGTCTACTGAACTTGCCCAAATAAAGTCTATAAGATATTTGTCTTTTATTGGTTTAAATGTTAATTTTAAATACGTAACTGTTGTGTGCGCGTGTGATCAAAACTGGTTGACACTTCAAGTTATGTTTGCATACTATATATTTACATATATATTAAAGGGGGTTGCAGTCTAGGTGTCTATTTTTCCTATGCTGGAGCTAGCCGTGTTCAAGTTCGTGTATAAAATTACTGCCAATGATAGTCAGTGTAGTTCGTCGCGCACTTAATCTTTTTAGAATAAGCTTTAGTATTTTTGATATGGAAAATCAACAAATGAAGAGAGTATTTTTTTTCCTCAGGAAATATGTTATATTCATTTTTCTTAGGCAGCACTCTGCCTGGTTTTTGTTATTCTAAACACACACACACACACACATACACACATACACACACACTCACACACACACACACACGTATATATATACAACCGAAGATATAATGCTCAAGACGATATTGCTTTAGTCAATTAGACTTCATCAGTTGAGTTCCTATTTAAAAGTTATGTGTATTCTAAAGAGAAAGTGGTATTGCACAAGGCCAAATAATATCTCTAAAAGTATTATCGACATCAGACTTAGAGTAACGACTGAAAAAATGTCTATCTGAACTTTAAAAAACGAATTTAGATGTTAGCAGTGCCAAATATTACTTGAGTATAAGATGAACAGCTGGTACCGATATAAAAGGAATAACGCTTCAGTATGCCCTCATGTACTCAAACGGCCCACCAGCAGTGGCAACGACTTAGTTGTTATAGATATTATAAACATACTACCAAAGTTATAATGCTCAAGACGATATCGTTTCTGTCAACTTAACTTCATCAGTTGAGCTCCAATATAAAAAGGTGTGTGTATTTTCTAAAGAGAAAGTGGTATTATACAAGGCCAAATAATATATCAAAAAGTAGAGCCGAAATCAGACTTAGAGAAAAGAATGTAAAAATGACTATCTTAGCTTTAGACAAAAAAATTGAATTCAATATATATATATATATATAAATATATATATATATATATATATATATATATATATATATATATATATATATATATGTATATATATACATATATATATATATATATATATATATATATATATCTGTGTGTGCTTGTGCTTGTGTGTGTGTGTGTGTGTGTGTGTGTGTGTGTGTGTGTGTGTGTGTGAGATGATATTCACGTATTGAAGCTGCTCAAAAAACTTTTACACAGGACGACCCAATATAAGACAGCGAATTGTATTAGTTTATTTATCTTTACCAATCATTATTATTATTATTATCTTTATTATTATTATTATTATTATTATTATTATTATTATTATTATTATTATTTTCAAAAGGAAACAGTTTGCATTAGTTATGTATCAATACTAATGATTATTATTATTTTCTGAAGGACAATATTTCATTTAAAGAATTAATCAGCTGAAGTGTTCATGGAATTGAAAGAGAGTGCATATTAAAATGATATCATGTTATTTGAATCCTTCGACTTTCCGCGTAAGATTTTCTTTGTCGGCATTTCAACATCTAAGTTTACTTTTTAACTACTCTCTGTGCCATGATATTATACATTAATATTGTCTTGGTTCCTGTCATTATGCTTTAAAAATTATTATTCATTCGTTTGAAGACAGTTGGGGAATGCCGAGAAGTTACGAGAACCGAATAAAACTAAACTGGATAATGTGATGAATAGATATAAGTAGATATTTGTAAAATATGTATGCATGACAAAGTTATGCCATGTTGTGAGGCAGGAGAAAAAACACTCTTGCTACGCAGTCATGTTATATAAACATTCCTCTGCGTCTAACGATGTCGTAGATTTGTAATTAATGACATTTTGGAAATGTCCTCTATTTAGTTACTAAAACGGTTCCTATCATTATATTTTTCAAATGATTATTCTCACCGTTCTAGAAAATGTAATACCAGGGAATCAGAGCCAACGGCGAGGGTTGAATACGATGAGGGGCAACGAGTACCCGGTCACCAATGCATCAACATTAGGTTTGTGTTATATATATATCTAGTTTATTGATGATTAATTATGATTATTATAATAATTATTATTTTCTGACTCAAAATATTTCATCTATATAATTAATCATTCATGTCAACAGCTAAAGTGTGCATGAAAATTAAAAAGAATAGATATTTAAATTATATCACGTCATTTGAATCCCATGGCCATGTACATAACATTGTTTTAATTAGACTTCTGATTCTACTTTTTAACTACTCTCTATGCTATGATATTTTAAATTAATATGTACTATTGGTTCCTGTCATTATGCTTTTAAAATTATCATTTTATCGTTTTTGAACAAGTATGGAAATCCGAGAGTTAGCGAGAACGCAATGAAATTTAGCTGGAAAATGCGATAAATAAATAAATATATATTTGCCGAATATTTATGTATAGTTATGACATGTTGTGAGGAAGAAGAAGAAATGCTCTTGCTATGCACTGATGTTAAATATAAGTTCCACTGCCTCTAACGATGTCTTACATTTGTTATTAATCAAACTTGGCAAATGTCCGCTATTTAGTTCCTAACACGGTTCCTATCATTATGTTTTCAAATGATTATTATCACCGTTCTAGTAAATGCAATACCAGGAATCGGGGCCAACGTCGAGTGTGGAATGACGGTGAATGGCAACGAGAACCAGGTCACGAATGCATCAACATTAGGTTTGTGTTAAAGTGCAGCATTAGATGGCATTTAGTGTCATCAATTGATAATATATCAGTTATGTCATCACCAAAGGAATACGAACCCCACCTTATAGCAATTGAAAATATATGTTAACACCATCATCAGAATTTCATTATCAAAATAAAACTAACCATATCACGCTAAAGTACTTAATTTTAGACTGATGAATATATGAGAAGAAAAACCAAATCGTAGAAAAATTGTAAGTCTACTGAACTTCCCTAATTAAACGCTATAAAATGTTAGTCTTTTATTGATTTAAATGTAGGTAACTGTTGTGTGCCCGTGTGATAAAAACTGGTTGACACTTCAAGTTATATTTACATTCTATATATTAACATATATATTAAAGGAGGTTGCAGTCTAGGTGTCTATTTTTCCTATGCTGGAGCTAGCCGTGTTCAAGTTCGCGTATAACATTACTGCTAATGATAGTCAGTGTAGTTCGTCGCGTACTTAATATTTTTAGAATAAGCTTTAGTATTTTTGATATGAAAAATCAACAAATGAAAAAAAAGTAAATATTTGATTTTTTCCTAAGGAAATATGTTATATTCAATTTTCTTAGGCAGAACTCTGTCTGGTTTTTGTTATCCTAAACACACACACACACACACACACACACACACACACACACACACACATACACACACACACACACGTTATGTGTATTCTAAAGAGAAAATGGTATTACACAAGGCCAAATAATATCTCTAAAAGTATTATCGACATCAGACTTAGAGTAACGACTGAAAAAATGTCTATCTGAACTTTAAAAAAACGAATTTAGAGGTTAGCAGTGCCAAATATTACTTTAGTATAAGATGAACAGCTGGTACCTATATGAAAGGAATAAGGCTTAAGTATACCCCCATGAACTCAAACGGCCCACCAGCAGTGGCAACGACTTAGTGGTTATAGATATCATAAACATACTACCAAAGTTATAATGCTCAAGACGATATCGTTTCTGTCAACTTAACTTCATCAGTTGAGCTCCAATATAAAAGGTATGTGTATTTTCTAAAGAGAAAGTGGTATCATACAAGGCCAAATAATATATCAAAAAGTAGAGCCGAAATCAAACTTAGAGAAAAGAATGTAAAAATGACTATCTTAGATTTAGAAAAAAAAAATGAATTCGATATATATATATATATATATATATATATATATATATATATATATATATATATATATATATATATATATATATATATGTATATATATATATATATATATATATATATCTGTGTGTGCTTGTGTGTGTGTGTATGTGTGTGTGTGTGTGTGTGTGTGTGTGTGTGTGTGTGTGTGTGTGTGTGTGTGTGTGTGTGTTTTCAAATGATTATTCTTACCGTTCTAGAAAATGTAATACCAGGGAATCAGAGCCAACGGCGAGGGTTGAATACGATGAGGGGCAACGAGTACCCGGTCACCAATGCATCAACATTAGGTTTGTGTTAAAGTGCAGCATTTGGAATAGGAAATTAGTTTTATACATCGATGATATATCAGTTATGTCAGCACATATATTTCCAATCACAACAGCAGTGGCAACAACTTAGTTGTTATAAGTATTATAAACATAGTGCCAAAGTTATAAAGTTGAAGTGGATATCTTTTCCCTCAATTAGACTTCATAATTAGAGCTCCAATATCAATGTTATGTGTATTTTCTAAAGAGAAAAAGGTATATTATGATGCTAAATAATATCTGTGAAAGTATATCATGAATCCGTCTAAGTTTAATCACTGTGAAATTGACTATCTTAGATTTAGTCAAATCGTTTGAATTTAAATGATGTTAACAGTACCAAATATTACTTAATTATAAGTGTGAAGAACATCTGGTATCAAAACACAAGGTACAACGTTATGTATACGCTCTGGATTTTAAACTGTGCACCAGCTGTGGCAAATACCTAGTCGTTATAAATATTGTAAAAATATTAAGAAAATTATAATGCTCAAGACGATATTGTTTCCGTCGATGAAACTTCATATGTTGAGTTCCAATATAAAAGATATATATATATTTTTTTTTTAAAGAGATGTTGTGATATTATATAAGGCGGAATAAAATCTCCATAAATATACCTGTATTCCGTCTAAGAGTAACCACTATAAAGTTTGACTATTTGAGCATAAGAAAATATATTTTAATTGTATATATATATATATATATATATATATATATATATATATATATTGTGTGTGTGTGTGTGTGTGTGTGTGTGTGTGTGTGTGTGTGTGTGTTGTGTGTGTGTTTGTGTGTGGGTGCTTGTGTGTGTGTATGTGTGTGTGTATGAAAAGATATTCACCTATTGCAGCTGCTGTAAATACGTTGAGGCAGGATGAGGGATTAGAAGACAGAGAATTGTATTAGTTATTTATCCTTACTAATGATTATTATTATTTTCTGAAGGAAAATATTTCATCTAAAGAATTAATCATAGATGTCAACAGCTGAAGTGTGTATGAAATTGAAAGAAAGTGCAAATTAAAATTATATCCTGTTATTCGAATCTTAAGACTTTCCGCGTAAGATTTTCTTTGGTGGCAATTCAACTTCTAAGTTAACTTTTTAACGACTCTCTATGCTATGATATTATACATTAATGAATAATCTTGGTTCCTGTCATTATGCTTGAAAAATTATTATTCACTCGTTATATACAATTACGGAATACCGAAAATTATGGGGAATCGAACGAAACTAAACTGTAAAATGTGATTAATAGATATAAATAGATATTTGTAAAATATTTATGTATAACAAAGTTATGGTAGATTGTTAGACACGTAAAAAAAAATACTCGTTCTATGCACTCATGTTATATAAACGTTCCTCTGCCTTTAACGATGTCGTAGATTTGTAATTAATGGAAATGTAATCTATTTAGTTAGCAAAACGGTTCCTATTATTATGTTTTTCAAATAAATATTCTCACCGTTCTAGAAAATGTAATACCAAGGACTCAGAGCCAACGGCGAAGGTTGAATACGATGGGAGGCAACGAGTACCCGGTAACCAATGCATCAATATCAGGTTTGTGTTAAAGTGCAGCATTTGGAATAGGAAATTAATGTCAAAGATTGAGGATATATCAGTTATGTCAGAACATATATCTTCAATCACAAAAGCAGTGGCAACAACTGAGTGGTTATAAGTATCATAAAAATAATGCAAAAATTATAATGTTGAAGTGAATATTTTTTCTGTCAATTAGACTTCATAAGTTGAGCTCCAATATAAAAGTTATGTGTATTTTCTAAAGAGAAATTGTGGTATTATACGAGGCAAAATAAAATCTGTATTGGTATAGCTGTATTCTCTCTGAGAGAAACCACTATAAAGTACGACTTCTGATCTTAAGAAAATATATTTTAATTACACACACACACACACACACACACATATATATATATATATATATATATATGTGTGTGTATGTGTGTGTGTGTTTGTGTGTGTGTTTGTGTGTGTGTGTCTTTATGTCTGTCTGTCTGTGTGTGTGTGTGTGTGTGTGTGTGTGTGTGTGTGTGTGTGTGTGTGTGTGTGTGTGTGTGTGTGTGTGTGTGATGTGTGTGTGTGAAAAGATATTTAACTATTGCAGCTGCTGAAAATAATTTGAGGCAGGAATATGGAATACAAGAAAGAGAATTGCATTAGTTATTTAGTTATTAAACATTTCTAATAATTATTATTATTTTTTTTGAAGGAAGATATTTCATATAAAGAATTAATCATTGATGTCAACGGCTGAAGTGTGCATGGAATTGATAGAGAGTTCATATTAACATTATGTCATGTTATTTGAATCCTACGACTTTCATTTTAAGATTTTCTTTGGTGGCAATTCAACTTCGAAGTTTACTTTTTAACGACTCTCTATGCTATGATATTGTACATTGGTGTATTGTGTTGGTTCCTGTCATTATGCTTGAACAATTATTATTCACTCGTTTTATTCAATTAAGGAATGCCGAGAATTAACGATAACCGAACGAAACTAAACTTGAAAATGTGATAAATAGATATAAATAGATATTTGTAAAATATTTATAAATAACAAATTTCTGCCATGTTGTGAGGCAGGAGAAAAAATACTCGTTCTACGCACTCATGTTATATAAACGTTCCTTTGTCTTTAACGATGTCGTAGATTTGTAATTAATGAACATTTGGAAATGTCCTCAATTTAATTGCTAAAACGGTTCCTATCACTCTGATTCAAATGATTATTCTCACCGTTCTAGAAAATGTAATACCAAGGAATCAGAGACAACGGCGAGGGTTGAACACGATGAGAGGCAACGAGTACCCGGTCACCAATGCATCAACATTAGGTTTGTGTTATAGTGCAGCATTTGGAATAGGAATTAAGCGTTAAAGATTTATGAAATATCAGTTATGTCAGCACATATATTTCCAATCACAAAAGCAGTGGCAACAACTGCGTGGTTATAAGTATCATAAACATAATGCAAAAGTTATAATGTTGAAGTGAATATTTTTTTCTGTCAATTACACTTCATAAGTTTAGCTCCAATATAAAAGTTATGTGTATTTTCTAAAGAGAGATTGTGGTATTATACGATGCAAAATAAAATCTGTATTAGTATAGCTGTATTATCTCTAAGAGTAATCACTATAAAGTACGACTTCTGATCTTACGAAAATATATTTTAATTATATATATATAATATATATATATATATATATATATATATATATATATATATATATATATTATATATATATATATAATATATATATATATAATTAAAAATGTGTGTGTTTGTGTGTGTTTGTGTGTGTTTGTCTGTGAGTGTGTGTGTTTGTGTGTTTTTGTGTGTGTGTGTGTGTGTGTGTGTGTGTGTGTGTGTGTGTGTGTGTGTGTGTGTGTGTGTGTGTGTGTGTGAAAAGATACTCAACTATTGCAGCTGCTCAAAA
Source organism: Atrina japonica (assembly GCA_030159075.1). Taxonomy (NCBI): domain Eukaryota; kingdom Metazoa; phylum Mollusca; class Bivalvia; order Pterioida; family Pinnidae; genus Atrina; species Atrina japonica. The sequence continues at coordinate 3,990 of BROG01002070.1, read as the reverse complement.
TACTTTGAGGCAGGAATATGGAATACAAGACAGATAATTGCATTAGTTACTTTCTAATAATTATTATTATTTTCGGAAGGAAAATATTTCATTTAAAGAATTAATCATTGATGTCAACAGCTGAAGTGTGTATGAAATTGAGAGAGAGTGCATATTAAAATTATATCATGTTATTTGAATTCTACGACTTTCAGTGTAAGATTTTCTTTGGTGCAATTCAATATCTAAGTTTACTTTTTAACTACTCTCTATGCTATGATACTATACATTAATATATTGTCTTGGTTCCTGTATTTATGCTTTAAAAATTATTATTCACTCGTTTTAGACAATTAAGGAATGCCGAGAATTAGAAAGAACCGAACAGAACTAAACTGTAGGATGTGATGAATAGATATAAATAGATATTTGTAAAATATATATGTATAACAAATTTATACCATGTTGTGGGGCACTAAAAAAAAATATCTTGCTACGCACTCATGTTAAATAAACATTCCTGTGCGTCTAACGATGTCGTAGATTTGCAATTAATGATAATTTTAACTGTCCTCTATTTAATTACTAAAATGTTTCGTATCATTATGTTTTTCAAATGATTATTCTGAATGTTCTAGAAAATGTAATATCAGGGAATCAGAGCCAACGGCGAGGGTTGAATACGATGAGATGCATCGAGTATTCGGTCACCAATGCATCAACATCTGGTTTGTGTTAAAGTGCAACATTTGGAATAGGAATTTAGTGTTATAAATTGATGAGATATCAGTTATGTCAGCACATATATCTTCAATCACAACAGTAGTGGCAACGACTTAGTGGTTATAAGTTTTATAAACATAGTGCCAAAGTTATAATGTTGAAGTGAATTTATTTTCTGTCGATTGGACTCCATAAGTTGAGCTCCAATATATGTGTATTTTCTAAAGAGAGATTGTGGTATTATATTAGGCAAAATAAAATCTGTACTAGTATATCTGTATCTCTCTAAGAGTAACCACTATAACGTACGACTTCTGAGCTTACGAAAACATATTTTAATTATATATAGGTGTGTGTGTGTGTGTGTGTGTGTGTGTGTGTGTGTGTGTGTGTGTGTGTGTGTGTGTGTGTGTGTGTGTGTGTGTTTGAAAATATATTCACCTATTGCAGCTGCTCAAAATACTTTGAGGCACAATGAGGGAATATAAGACAGCTAATTGCATTATGTTACTCATAATTACTAATGGTAATTATTATTTTCTGAAGGAAAGTATTTCATGCAAAGAATTAATCATTGATGGCAACAGCAAAAGTGTATATAAAAATTAAATATAGTACATAACAAAGTTATGACAAGTTGTGAGGCAGAAGTAGAATCACTTTTGCAACATAGTCATGTTAAGTATATATTCCTTGTCTCGAACGATGTTTAAGATTTGGTATTAATCAAAATTGGCAAATGTCCTTTATTTAGTTCCGAATACAGTTCCTCAAATGTTTATTCTCACTGTTGTAGAAAATGTAATACCAAGGAATCAGGGCAGACGACGAGTGTTGGAAACGATGAGAAGCAACGAATACCTGGTCACCAATGCATCAGCATTAGGTTTGTGTTAACGTGCAGCATTTGGAATCGGAATTTATGATATATTAGTTATGTCACCACATAGATCTTCAATCACAAAATAAAAGCAATACGAAGCCACAATTGAAAATATAAGTTAACATCATCATCAGAATATCATTATAAAAATAAAACTTACCATTTCACATTAAAATACTTAATTTTCGAACTCTGAATATCAAGAGAAAAAATATAATTGCAGAAAATTGTAAATGTACAGGATTTGCCCAAATGAATTATATAAACTGTTACCCATATACCAAAGGAGGCTGCAGACTAGTGTTCAATGTTTCCGAATGCCAATGTTTTTTCAGTGTAGGTCGTCCAACACTTAATATTTTTCGAAAGAGCTTTATTATTTTTGATATGCAAAATCAACAAATGTAAAATGTAAATATTTGTTTTTTTTCTCAGGATATATATATATTATATATATATATATATATATATAATATATATATATATATATATATATATATATATATATAAATATATATATATATATATATATATATAATATATATATATATAACCATACTAAAAAATGAAAAAAAAAGTTATAACATTTTGTGAGGCAGACATTATCTTGCTGCTCACTCATGATGGATTAAAATTTGGTTTGTGTTAAAGTGCATTATTTGAAATAGAAATTTAGTGTTGTATATTGATGATATATCAATCATGTCAGTACATAGATACTCAATCACGAAAGTAATACGACCCCAAACTATAGCAATTGTAAATATAAGTTAACATTATCATCAGAATTCCATTATCAAAATAAAACTTACCATATGATATTGAATACTTAATTTTAAAATTCTGGATATCAGAAGAAAAAAAAACAAATTGCAGAATATTGTAAGTCTACAGCACATGCCCAAATAAATTCTGTAAAATATTAGATTACTGAAAATGATAGCCGTGTTCAAGTCTGTGTTAAAATTACTGCAAATGATTACCAGTGATGTTCGTTGCGCACTTAATCTTTTTTAAAATAAGCTTTATTATTTTTGATATGCAAAATCAACAAATGAAAAGAAGTAAATATATGTTTTTCCTCAGTAAATACGTTATATTCCTTATTCTTAGGCAGCACGTTGCCTGGATTTGTTAGTCTAAACAAAAGTCGATGTCGAAAAGTAGAATTATCGTTTCTTTAAGTAAAATGATTAGTACAATAAACAAAAAACTATTTACAGTGTCTTTATAACATATACCTAAACATTTGATAGTCCAACGGACACAAAGAAAATGCATGTTCATATTAAACTCATTTGAATGTCATTGTACATAATTTTGGGAACTTGTACATATGATCTGCATAATAAGATTAATGAATTGCTTTAGGGTAATTAAGCACATTAACTTATTTCGAATCCATTAAACTACCCTGTGTGTTTTGATATTACACTTTATTTCGTATTGTTGTTCCTATCATAATGTTATTAAAATGATTATCTCTCCTCAGTCGCCGACAATTATGAGAGGGTCGAAATAATAGAAAACGACTTTGTGGCTGATCATGAATCAAATTCAGGTATGTGTTACGGTGTAGCAATTAAAAATAGGAATTTAGTTTTATAAGTAGATGATATACGAGTTACGTCACAGCAAAGCCTCTCTAATCACAAAGCTAAAGCAATACACACCCTATCTACCGAAAATTGTAAATAAACTTGCACGTCTTCAAAAGGGTTTCATCATCATTATTAAAGTTTTCAGATCACAATTAAGAAGATTTTTCAGTTCTGAATTTCAGAATAAATATCAATTTGCAAAAAGAAGTTGATCATGTTAGTGTTTCATTAGTTTTGACATTTAACTCGTTACCATTTCAAATGTAGTGACCTTTGTCTGTGGATACAATTCGGTGGACAGTGAAAGTTATACGTTTGTAAAATGTTTCTAAATATGAAAGGAAAGAGTACTTAAGATCCGTTTACTTTCCTCTTACAAACAAGAATCCATTTATTCTATTTCCATTTATCACATTGCAGTATGTAATCTGGTTTTGCAAACGTTTCAAGAAATTGACTTCTAGAAATAGAAATAGATTTCTTAAAGTAAAGCAACTGGAACCCTAAGTTGAAAACAAACCTGCAATAAATTTCTAATATATACTACACAGTATATATTTTCTAATACTGCAAGACAAAAAAGACCGACATAGTTTATTTTGCTTCCGTGAAGAAAGCTTTTATAAAATGTTTACCTTCAACTCGTACTTCCAGTACTTTGATCAACCATGGGTCAGGTGACCTTTCAGTGATGGTCCGTTGGTTTGATGACGTTTCCAAATTGCAGTTGTTACATATTGAAATTGATTTACAATATTAATCAGTACATCAATTATTCCACTCATTATACAGTATTATGAATCA
>BROG01002069.1:0-17077 GCA_030159075.1 Atrina japonica | reverse complement strand
CATGGACGTTGGTCAATGGTCCGATACTTCGTGTTGTAAAATGGACAGTGACCTAAAACATTTAATAGAAGACGTAAACGTGGAAATAATGGCTTTCTCGAAATGTTAGCTATTTAATTCATTATAATGTAGTAATAAAATGGTGCTTTACTCTACACACTCCTCTCTCCTATGATACAGTGTTATCTTAGTCTTAATTGATGACAGGAAAAGTCTACTGGTTTCCCGAAAGAAAACTGATATACTTTCTCACAAGAGCAGCTCAGACAAGACATGTCCTTGCTAATTACAACAGGGCCACAGACACACCTCTAAGTCATGATGAACTAATAAGTTATTCATTATTGGATAACAATGATTATAAAAATGTTATCAGATGATTCAGACATTTTGGTCATCTGTAACCGCATATCTTTGCTCTGAAAATGGAGATGCCAATGAAGAAAATTGCATTTTAATCCGTTGCAAAAATTCCTATATAATATCAATTATTTACCCTTATGAACATGCTCAAATAATTTAATCAAACTGTATATATATATATATATATATATATATATTTATATATATATATATATATATATATATACATATATATATATATATATATATATATAATATATATATATATATATATATTAGATCCAATTAAAAGTAGGCAATTTGAATGAGAAGGGGTAGTCATGAAGCATGCAGGAGTATATGCACTATTTACACAAAGTGAATCGATCACACAAAAAGGAAGGGGTACAAACATCATTTTAAGGATTGTTTTTCATTTTTTGAACATCATCGGGGTATAAAAGCTCATGGAAAAAAATTCATTGTGCAGCACAATGCTTATATCTATATACATTACCATTTTTCAGTGAAACTGTAGTCCACTGCATACTAAATTCATTCTAGAACACTAACTTTGCGGGGTGTGTGTGTGTTTTGACATGAGTAGTTCTCTTTTCTGATCGCAAATACTAATGACATTAAGGCTTAATTTCTTTTTTTATATCATTTGTAATTAATGTTACAATTGATATCAATATCGTTTATAAAGACGAGGAATAATAAAGGCCCGAGTATTGATCCCTGTGGGACTCCGGCATTAATATACGCTTTAGAATTAATTATAACCCTATGTCGTCTGTTATTCAAATAACCCATTATCCAGGACAAGTTTTTTTCCAGTAATTCCCAAATTATGAAGTTTGTGTAAAAGTCCCCGATGCCACAATCTGTCAAACGCTTTACTTATATCACAATCTTTACCCTGGTCGAGAGCTTTACCTATATCGTTAGCCAAGTCTACGAGTTTATTCACCGTAGAACCTCCTGACATAAATTCAGACTGATTTCTTTAAGCCAGTCTATTGTCGAATAAATATTTACTTAAGTGCTTATGTATGCAATTTTTCCATTACTTTTCCGGTTATGCTAATAAAGGAGATTGGTCTATATCTTTTTATTTCATTCTTGTTTCCTTTTTTTGTGAATATGAGTAATATTTGCCTCTTTCCATATATCTGGATACTTTGGAGTATTTAGTGAATGTATAGAGGATAACTTAGTAAGTGAGCAGCTTCTTTTAGTAATCTTGGGTTGATCAGATCAGGTCCTGTACCTTTACTAGTATTAAGATTAAGCACAGTGTCTTCAAGTTCATTTCTTGTTATGTGTATATCAGCCTTGAGGTTCCTATCCAGGGGAATGGGAGGGGGTAATCGGGAGGACTCATCTATATTAGTTTGTTCAGAAAAATAGGGAAGACTATCTGGATAGTCGAATCACTGCCAGGTACAATACTTTTATAGGATAAAGAACCAAGGTTTGATAATATTCCTGATAAAGAACTATGGTTTGATACTATTCCTGATGGAGACCTGTCGGTTGATACTAGGCCTGATAAAAAACTATCGTTTGATACTGGGCCCGGATTAGCGTGTACATCATTGGATAGCGTAATAAGAACAGATGGTATAATGAATTAATACAAAAATGAAAATTGACAAACTTCTATCTTTTGATAAAAATGTTCCCAGAGTGTTGTACGAAACAATAATATTACAATTGTCCTTAGAAGGATCATTTACAAGTAATCTGAGCAGTACTACAACATGTAAGAAGTTCATTCCATATAAACACAAAATATTTTTACAAATAACATCTAGTAATGTTAATGACGTTCGCACAAAATTGGCGATGCAAGACTCTTCAACATCTGATCAAATACTTCTGAATCTTAAATTGCCCCGTGGGTAATCTTAGCCGTCAAAGAGAAGTAACACTTTTTTACCATCTATCAGTGGTACATTAATGTGTATAGCCTTAGATTTTTTTCAAATATGAATGGCGTACTACAGTACTTCAGGTAAACTGTCAAATTAGCACCCTTAAGACTGGGTGTGTATAGATGAAATCAGACCGATAAAACAGTAGATTAACTTGCTAAAAATGGAAGGGCACATAATTGGGAGGGGGGTGGGGTCAAAGAGCGGTCAAGACGGAAGTATTTCTTTTTCTTGTATACTGATTATTTATGCATATACCTGAACTTGTTATCCACAAGAACAGTTATACTGGTTGACAAATTATTGTTTTTCTGTTTGTTTTTTTTTTTAAAATAAGAAAATAGAATCAATGCATAGTTTTGAGATCATTTTCGACAACGTCTATAGCTGTATCTTGCTATCATTCTAGCCACTGAAATGGACAGGGCTGTGACATGTACCTCAGTCACTGGAAACGAGTCTTTTAGTTTGCCAAGATGGCAGAGCCATGCCATTCTTACACTGTAAGGATACGAAGAGCGTATTCGAAGTCACAAGGCCAATCGGGTTGAATTTAGTGTGTATTTTTTAACCACTGAATTAGATCATAAAGCGGATGTTACTAATTGCTTTTATAAATAACTTGAAGTGTCACGGAACCATTCATGACTGGGACACTTAGTTCGTTTGTCCTATATATAACCACTGAATGATGCGTATTTTTTAAAAATGGGGAGAAAGCGATGGTCTATTTACCACCATCTATCCATTTCCAGCGAATAAAAAGCAGCCCAGCCTGATAGTTATCATCTAATAAGCAATGTAGTCTATCTTCTGCAGTTTTTAAGCAAACATCATTTGTAAGCTCCTCTAGATCTGTACTCAAACATGATGATACTTTTATAAACCAAGATTTAGTCCTTAAGCCATCGGTATCTCTGAACATCAATGTTAGGTACGTTGAAATCCTGTAGCAAGTATAATATAAAAATCAATTTTGATAAAAAAAATCAACTTTTTAAACACACATATTGCACGAATGTCGGGTGTTTATCACGTGTAAAGTGTAAACTGATGCATGCAGCAACCCCCTACATGGCTGAAATTCTTTCAAGGCCACGTGTCAGTATAATTATTTTTTGTTTGTATGTATGTATGTATGCATTGTGTATTCCTTCAATTATAATCTGCATATGCACAGGACGCTTTCTTTAACACACACACACACACACACACACACACACACACACACACACACACACACTGACTAGACAATATCCGATCTACTGTTTATAGTGTAATTGTATAATACAGCAGATGACGCATTACATATGTCTATAGTGCAATCAATTTATTCATTTTATGCGCCGTGGATAGTCAGGTCTATATCGTTTTACATAACAAATATGAAATATGGCTTACAACACAATTGTTTGTCGAACCTCTGTGTAAAAATAACAGTACTGAATTATTGTCAAATTTAATATTGCATCTTATTTACATAAAATGTAATATATTTAGCTTGAGAAACCCAGGTTTGGCATTTTTTGCGAATGATTAATTCATCCATAGCATGTGTATATGAATACCACACTGGACTTGACCTTATTTTTCATAAAATATATAGGGATAGAAGAAATGTTTTGCCAGTGTATAACTCTTATTGGCTATTAAGTACATCAAGTACAAGTAGAATTTGTTTTTGGTAAAGACAACTATTGCCTCTTTTAAGCAAGTCATTTTCAGTTTTATGGAAAAAAAAAACCCTAGTTTTATATCATCACTGTAAAATCTATGCGAGTGTGTGTTAAGGGCGAAAACCCCTACACAAAAATGTCACATGCGTCGATCTTTTAGTATTTACAATATTCTGATTTCAAATGAAATGATAGCACAGAAAGAAGAGAATTGTGGGATATTTGTTATTTTTTCACATTCTTTAGCTCCGTCTGTAAACATATTATGCAAGGTGAAACTATTTTGAAACGTCATTGACACGTGACTCATCCAATGATTCTCTTTAAATAAATTTGAAAAAAATATGCTGGAATCTAAGAATTGGGTCAATTTATACAAAAGAGGTCAATTAAATAACGAATGCACAGTGCTTCGTACAAATGCAAAGACTTACCTAATGAATTCAAACGCTGTATACCGAAAATGTAAACAGTTCATGTTCAAACTGATGCTGAGGAATATATGGGAATACCATGTCTATTTATAGGTTATCTATGCATTTTAATGATATCATCCACATCCATATCATTACAACACAAAATTCACAGGCAATAACATGGTATAACGAAATTAACAAATTCTTTCTTTAATTTGGTTCAGTGTAATTTAATTATTCTAAAATGTAGAAATTATTCAACAGCACTTATTTTAATTTGTCACTTCACATCCACAAATTCATTTTTCTTTATTGACAATGAGGGCATACATATTCCACACCTCTTCTGATGACAGTTTCTTATCACACTGCACCCACTTTTTGAATAAGTGAAACACTGTTTCTGATTTCTGCTTACATGAACATGCCACATATACGGCATTTTTCATCGTCTTTGGTGGAGTCCTAAATATCTGACATTGAAGGACATATGGTAGAGGGTCCTGGTACAGGTGAACTTGGTTGACCTAACCTTTCAAACAGAACATAGCTTTGATTTTGGAATCTAGATTTGGTATGTTTCAATTGTTTTCCCCTTTTTCGATACATTTTTAATCGATGATGGGGTTATTCTGTTATTTTGTGTTTTGGTGCTGTGTTATTTCAAATTTTGTATTTTTTCTGTGATAGCTTTGCCAGAGACAAGTTTGCTTATTGTTTTCCGTTGCTTTTTTTCATTGATATGTTTACTTTTAATTTGTTTCTCAATATTGAATTTCATGAAGTTGCTTGGAGAACCATTTGCTGTTCTTCGCTGCCTTGTCCTGAGCAATCCTCAACCTCTATACTTTCAGATATGACACACTCAGAAACTTTAGCTGGTTCAACACTTTCACTACCAATAATAGACTTATCAAAGGGGAAGATGCCAGTTTTTCGGAAAGCAGCATGCAAATTTTCTGCAGATAGAGATTTTTTGGAGGTTTTGGAGGTAATCACAGAAAACAACAGAATTAGACCAGCCAGTCTCTAACATTGAACATCCAGTCACAGGGGTGGAGTCTTTCATCAACTCTAGTATGAACCTCTTTCCAGCAAACACAAAAAAAATGGAGGGATTGTCATGCCACTGGCACTACCGCATCCGAGAATTGTAGTGGTTTGTGATTTGCCTACAGGACAAAAGTCTTTGCTGGCTACTACTTTAGGAGGCACATGATTTTGGGTGATGACATGCTCATCAACATTAAATATTAAGTGTGGCTTATCAAAGACGTCATATTTAGTTAGAATTTTATTCAACTCATCAAAGTAATTTGATATGACTGTGGATGAAGTGGATTTATCCCTCTGTTGATCTAACGCACGAGGTCTGAATACTTGGAGTTCTGGCCATCTTTTAATGAATTTTCTGAACCAGTTACGTGTAAATGGCTTATCTGAAGATATTTTTTCTTAATCATAATGCATAATCGGAGGCAAGACTGACAACCTCGAGCCGGGTATACCCATAACCATACTTTCCAACAGTTTTCAGATGATCTACGACTTTAGCCTCTTCCTCCTCACTTAAATCAGGCTGTCTACTTGAACAGGGACATTCAACATTAATTTTTCCCTAAAACACGATCTCTTATTGTTTGGGTTTGGACAGCATACATCTTAGTAGCCTGCTTCACTGATAACCCTTTTCTTTAATTGCAATATATGCATCCGTGAGCAATGAAGGATTGTAGGATCTATATTTCTTTGCAGGTTGGGGATTCAACTGAAAAAAAAAAATTGTTTAAAATTTATGTTTATGTGTGTTTTTCTTTTAAATTTATTATTATCAATAAAAACCTTAGAAAATGCCGTTTTATTTTATTTCTGAAATAAAGGTAGTATTGTAATTGTTGATGTTTATTTTATTCAACTTTGTGACTAATGTTGATTAAATATATAAACAATGAAATTAATGTGAAGCACATAGGCCTGTATATATAATCTATATTGTACTGTACAGGGCAGTACAGTTTCATTTTTTATACTTATAGCCTGTACATTCACGATTTTGGTCCATATCCTTTGTTTTTATTTTGAGCAGTTGATTAGAATCACCCAAAACGCACTGAATGAATATCAAAATATCTTAAAAGGGATAAAATTTGGACTAAGCATGCTTATCATTAATTTTTTGAAAGAACCGAATCTATCAATATGCTTGGCCTTAAAAACCAAGATTTGATGACGTCACACGCACGGTAGCCTACACCAGATAGCAAAAGCTCACTGGAAATGCCGCGTGCATGAGGGTTTTCCTATGGCTATTTTAAGAACAACCCATTGGTAATAGTGAAAATGTGCATGTTTTGATTTGGATTATATTCTTTTTTTTTTTTTGTATATCTTACCTGCTTAAACTGCATCTTGTATTTTTTTCATGGAGACATAAGGTAAGTTTGCAATGTAAATATTTATTTTCTGCAATTCTCGTATAGCGCGTGGTGCAACGAGGTTTCCGCACGTGAACAAAAGGCACGAATTTAGAACAGGCGCGATTTTAAGACCCTTTACGATATCGCCGCTTGAATGAATCAAGTTTTAATTTGAACTAAATATTATATTGACAATAATGACAAAATGCTAGATTTAAAAATACTTACTTGATTAAAAATTGTGTATAGTCGGATTATTCAATAAATAAAAAAGATGCTTTAGGGTGATTTTATGCACCGTTTAAGATTTAAATACAATCCAAAGTATCCATATGTGAAGATTAATTACCAAATAGCCGCTATCCGTTGAGAATATTGAGGACCACGGTGACAAACAAGGGCGAAAAATTGCAGATAATATAATGTTCTCGTTTCTTTACTCCAATTTTGGTAAATTGAAAATGAGTACATGACTACATGTAGTTCCGTTTATTCATTTCCAATTTTGGTAAATAGAAAATGAGTACACCCGTACTCACTTTAAATTTACCAAAACTGGAAATGAATAAACGACAATTATAGTACAGGATCTAGATATAATTTCCCTAAACTGAAAATAAAATACAATAATATTTACTGAACAGAACGGAGCCCGGGAGGTGATATAGTGGTGAAAAAAAATTATTCCGTACGATTGGAATAATTATTGAGAGAAAAAAGAATTTAACCATGCAAACAGAATAATATTATTCCGTGCAAACGGAATAAAATCATTATGTGCGAACGGAGTATTTATGACACCGATTTTTGTTGTTGTTGTTGTTGTTATTATTCTGAAATGATAATGGACAGCCTCATTACCATCAATGTATTCTTTATTTTGTCCAGGAAAGAAGTGAAGTACATGTATATAAACATAAACATATAAATGACAGTTTGTTGTGGGGAAAATTAGCTTTACAAATGATAGAACTACTGAGCATACAAAAGGGAAGAATACATGAACCATGATACCAACTGTAATTTTAAAAACAATTTACCAAATGTGAAAATCAATGTAATACAAAGATCTGTATAAATTTCAACACACTTCTATATTGAAGTCTGTGATAGATTCTGTTTTGTTAGCCTAACTTATGTGTATATGTAATTCTAAAACAGATTAGCATAGCCTCTAACGATATTAACAATCATCAGATATATTACTATTATACAAAACTAGAACTCTGCTTTCAACAAAAATTGATGTAATTAGCAAATTAAAAATTATCATAAAGAAGACCTAAATTTCCTATCAAATTTACCTAGACAATACCTGTAAGTCTTATATTGCATTAAACTTTAAATGTTTACCTGTAAAAACTTTTTGACTAGAATTAAAACTAAGTCAGAATTCTGTATTCAACATCAATCACATAATGTTAATATTCAGCCAAATCTTAACGTTAAATTGATAGATATAAAGACAGTTAAAATACACTAGATCCGTACTAAAACTGTACATGATAAAAAGTTGTGACGCTATACTTGTACTATTTACTACATAAGACTTCATGACAACCACTAGAGAGATACGTGTATTTACCTTTAAAAGCCGAACATATGGAATCAGTTTATCGCATACACTAAATTCAATAATTTGCTAAATCATTTCAACTAACATTTTAGCATTGTGTCCGAAACAGAAAATGCGAGTTTTCAGGGGGAATAACTCTTACGCTGTGCAAACATTTCATTTTACGCAAAAATGCGAAAGTGAATACCTTAATTTTAGAAAAAATGTTATATTAATTCCCAATATTTATTACATGTAAATAGTTATAATAAATGCCAAATAAAAATTTCTTATAAAATATTCTAGGCTTAAATGAAACAAAAACTCTAAAGACATTTCTGGAAATAAAAACATAATATAAAAATTTCCTCGAGTTACAAAGTACAAATCTAAAATAGTGCGCTTACCTGAAATAATAATGGACAGCCTCATTACCATCAATGTATTCTTATTTTGTCCAGGAAAGAAGTGAAGTACTGAACAAAATTCTTATTTACTTATATCGGCTGTCCATGAACCCAGGTGCGGCATCCCCATGGATAATTAGATACTCACAAAGAGATTGTTTAATTGCAGGAGTAACCTCTTGAACAAAGAGATGCGGAACTTGTTCCGGATTAAACACAAATTGTAAAATATACAAACTAGACATTTATCCTGCCATTGACAACATAAGTGCCATTAACTAGCTAAATTTTTGGCTTTGAGAATAATTGGCATGAATGATAAATGACTTACTTTGTATGTCTTAAATAAAATACGAGTAATTAAGTCTTTGTCCAGAAGGCTAAAGATAAATTGACAACAGTACCGTCTTTGTATGTAGCTTAAGTGAAACCTATTTTCCTAAACTAATAATTGTACAAAATGATCTATGAATTTTACTTATTAAACAAAACTATACATATAAAATCTAAGATGTCTAAATATGTCAACATTCTATAATCCTATGTGGAAAATAATTTCGGAATTATTTAATTTTATAATATTCATCTTATTTATTTTATTTTTATTTTATTTTTATTTTTCACATTTATATTTTCAATATCTTATAAATTCACTATGAAATAATTATTGAAAAAAAAAATTATTCCGTTTGCACGGAATATTTTTTTTCACCACAATGTCATCTCCGTGGCTGAAAACAAGAAGGCCCGGCAACGCACTATATTTTATATATCTATGTGAAATACCATAAAATGTAACAAGAACGTTTTTTTTCAAAAAAGAATTAAAATATGAACACATGATAGTGTAGGCCTATCTATATATTTTTATCTTAGTGTTAGATCTAGATAGATGTACAAAATAGCACATAAAAACAAACAAACGAACGCAACAGACACATTAAAATTTACGAAATAGAATACATGTATAAGATATTTAGATACGAAAAGGTACAAACGATTTACTAATATATAGATATATGTATCTCACACACACACACACACACAAACACACACACACACACTATACATTTTCTCTGTTCATATTGTGGTCATGGCAATATGGGTAAACAAACATTGGTCTGAAGAAGGGGAAAGTTGCACCCAAAACGTTGCCAGAACATTGATAGATTATTTTCTCTGTTCCGTATATTTAGTATAGTTCCGTTGAAATAGCATTTATTCCCCCCGGGCAATTGATTTCTTGCACTAAGACAGAATTCAATTTCAATTCAATTCAATTAAATTCATTTATTTCTCATAAACCATGGTAACTGGTACAGAGATATACTAACCCGGCAATTTAGTGGAGACAGAAACTATGATATAAAAAAAACATGACTTTGTGAATATCTAGATTCCGTAAACAATCATGCTTTCAGATATGTACTCGTCCATATTACCAGAAACGGTACGGAGCCTCCATTTAAAACTGACGGACCCTTCCGTTACATTTACATATAAGTTCAGAAAATTTTTCCAAGGGCAAACGCCCTTAAAACGGAGAAAAGATGCGGATAGAACAACATCTCTTTAGCAACGAAAAAATACATTCTTATATATTAAATGTTTAAATCGATAGAAGAGAAATAAAAGCTGACTGCCAATATATAGCTGAAAAATTGTTGAGTGTGGCGAAAGTACAAAAAAAAAAATGTGTTATATATGTCCGATATCGTTAATCACAATCAATTTTGATAAGTTTATTAATTTCATATTAGAACTGTGTATAGGGAAAGTTTCCGAAAATGAAGTGCATTTTATTTGCGACAACATAAGTATTCTTGTTTACAAAAATAGTACAACTATTTTTTTATTTCCCAGTGAAATCAAACATCAAAGAGATGATGATGTTTACGAAAAACAACTCGGCTACTTATGAAGATCTTCATAGCGCGATGTACATAGCTACCGTATTTTTTTTTTAATTTAGAAACCGTGCAAAATTATTACAAGTAGATTTTAATAAATATACACTATCAATTCCTTAATTCTTTTGATTCAGAAACTGCTGAATCAAAAGAAGAAAAAGCTAGCGGTGTCTTTTAATTTGACATTTAGATATATCGACGACGTTTTGTCAATTAATAATGACAATTTTCATACATATGTCAATGCGATATATCCCAGCGAACTAGAAATTAAAGATACAACAGAATCAAGCACACACCCCGCTTCATACTTAGACATTTTACTTAACATAAACCCAGATGGGAAATTAGCTACGAAGCTAATACGATAAACGCGACGATTTCGGCTTTTCCCATCGTCAAATTTTCCCATATTTAAGTAGTAATATACCTCAGTCACCTGCATATGGAGTTTATATTTCACAAATGATCCGATATGCCAGGGCGTGCACAACATATGAAGATTTCATATACAGAGGTAAACTACTCACTGACAAATTATTGACACAGGGATATCGAAAACCGCGTTTAATGTCAACGTTCCGCAAGTTTTTACGGTCGGTATAATAGTCTTGTTTGCGACTACTCTGTTTTCACTAAGTGAAAATGTTGAGTTGCCTTTTCGTTGGGCGGTTGTTGAGACGTCTGTACCAATTGTGACGAGGATACACTCCTCAGGTGTTTCACTGGACTTGACTGTGGACTCACGGCGGGTGTGACCGGTCGACAGGGGATGCTTACTCCTCCATGGCACCTGATCCCACCTCTTGGTTTCCAGAGGTCCGTGTTTGTCCATTTTTTTATCGGATTTGTATCTATGTCCTGGACATTCTATTGATTTACACTTTGGTATCTGAGGTTTTTATATTTAAAGTAACTGAAATTAAAAAAAATTGGAAACATTCCTTATCACCATACGATTTCTAAAATCATTTAACGTCATGTGTTTACGTCTCTCTACGTTGTAAATCGTATTTGAACACCCCCGCGTGATGAACTCATCCAAAGTCGATCTAGCTGCAAACAAGATGGCGGACAAGCTGTATGTATAGAAACTCTGTATCTCAAAATTATTTTTGATCATTTCGAGCTGCATAGACGTTTGTAGGGGAGACAAATGCTGTTTTCAGTAACGACAAACTGAAATAGATACCTTGATATCGATGTTTTGGAAAGAAGTGAGGATATATGAAAAATAATTGCGATTTTCCCGATTCACGGATATTGTGACGAGGACAGTAGGTGACAAATTTTGTGTTATCTCTCTAGAAAAAAGCTTCCAACATTTATGTACGGATTGGCGACTCGTATTCGGGGCAATTAAATCAAAACCCTTTATTTTATTCCATCTTATTTTAAAAATATTTCCATTAAAGTAATGTCAATGTTTTAAAATTTCTCAATATGGAAATACGGGAAGTGTGAATATTTGTTATAGTTTACTTGTCAGTTAAGTCCATTTTTAAAACCAGCTATATATAGTGTTTTTAAAAAATTATCAGTCGACCGGTAATTCCTACCACAATTTATAAATGAGAGAGAGAGAGAGAGAGAGAGAGAGAGAGAGAGAGAGAGAGAGAGAGAGAGATTATGATTTTCCGGAACATTTCTTTTGAGTTAGGTCTAATAGTTGAAAAAGTATTGATGATTAAGAACACCACTTCAAGGTAATATGAGGTTTAGATCGAATTTATATACATGTTGCATATCCTGGTGCAGAACAATTCCTCTTTTTGTATGCCCCTCCCCATATATATACATGTACCATTTGAACCGGAAGATGGCTATGTATTGAGAAAGAACAAGCTAAAATATACACATGTAACAGACAAGTGCTAGTTCTACCTTTTTATGACCCTACATCCGGACGCACATAAATGGGATTAGTCGAGTACCTATGACCATTGTGTCAGAACTGATAAGAAACAATAGAGAAGTGATTTTGATTGATATATTGATCTATTTGACCAAGGTTAAAGTTATATTTTAGTAGTGATAGGCAAATCCAAACTATTCAGAAAATACATCTTATACAGGAATCTGGAAGTCAAAAGACAACGTTAATTACTAGTGATATATTAATTCATTATCGACAGTTTTACTGTATAGTAGTATTCTATGCGTAATCAATACACCTGATCATGATGTCAAATCATTATTTTTTCGTGTACCTATTTTCATGGTTAAATTAAATTATATTTTTCTAATACATTTTTGTACCTAAGTATTAAGATATATCTTTTATAAAATTGTATGAATTTTAAATTTTCGTCAGCAACTGTGCGGCGTGCAGAGAGCTTTTATGAAAATGCGTATGCGTAATGTGTCAAATAAGGTTCATATTTTCGGTTTATTTATGAACATTTATTTCTTTGTCACAGGCAACATAAAAACTTGATATGAAAGTTTGACAAAGTCAAGAATAAAATACCGAAAACGTGGAATATGTAACACAATTCCACTAATTATGGCCATTATTGCCAATACCGTATTCGACCCAATAAGCGCCTATGGAAATACGAAAACAAAGTTGGCGCTTATTGAAACAAATTTATAGTCAAATTGAATGGACAACTATTGACATTCATGTGTTGTATGGAGCTAGAGATAAACTGGCTAGGAAAAATACTTGATCGTGTGTAAAAAAAAAAAAAAAAATGGGGGGGGGGGTGGGCGCTTATTGGATCGAATATGGTCTTGGTGGACCAGCATATCAACATTTGTCGGATGTAGCGATACATGGGCATTTCACTGAGAAGTTTAACTTTTAAAACTAAAAAAAATGACCGAGATGCGCTCGCTTTCAATGCTTTGCCTTAATTCATATTAAATGTGACCTACACCAGCCATATATGAAACCTAACATTTTCCTAGTGAAATTAAAATTAATTTGGATATTAAATCTGTAAATTAATAGATAATTCCATGTGATTACTGACAGTAATTAGTCAAATTAATGTAAAACAAATTTAAAGTGAAATTATCTTTAAACTCAATACCATACCATATACTTATTTCACATCAAAATCGCAGAAAACGGTTATATCGCAAAATTTAACATTGGGTCTATGGAGAAATTAACGTCATTTGTAAAAATGAAAATGGTAGCAACTCAACAAAACATTTCCACAATAAAATTTATAGAGGGCGAAGCCCTCATATATGTAGAGAAGTTCACATTTTTACTCCTACTACATCCGGAGACCCATACTACTAATCGTAAAAAATCTGCTCACATCGGAAAATTGTGCGAGCCATAAACATGTAAAATTGTTGATGGATGCTTTCGCCCTCTACGTAGGTTTACCTATGTATTATTATTTACAGAGGGGTGAAACCCTCATATATGTAGAAAAGTTCACATTTATATTCCTACTACATCCGGGGAACCATACTACTAATTATAAAATTCTCCTCACATCGGGGAATTGTGCGAGGCATAAACAAAATGTCGGAATTGCAAATTCATTTCTCCAAAGCGCATTGCGAATGATTTAATAAAGTACTGTACTAGTAAACATTTTGCAGACTGAGACTAGGCTATAACAACTAGGGGTGTACATTGAACCCGATCACGAAGCGCATCCATTATTTGGATAATGTGAACTGCACGAAGTGATAGATACGCTGGAATAGAGTAATATAGATAGCATAAAATATAATGTTGCATTTATTTCATTAGTAATGAATAACACACAAGATTATATTTAAGTTTTAACACAGGAAATGGTCAACAACTCAATATTTTATTCAGCATAATGAGTCAGGAATGACCGGGACACTTACGTGATAAAAACACGGAACATCAATCCCTTTGGGGATTCTGTCGTGTTGCCCCCGTCAAAGGAGTTAACTGAACATGTAAAACTGTCAGCCACTCAATATTTTATTTAAAACAGTTAGTGAATGACTGGGATATTTAGGCCTAAGTGATAAAAAAACTGAACCTTAATTCCTTTGGGGATTTTTTCGTGTTGCCCCCAATCGGGGGCAACACGACAGAATCCCCAAAGAAATTAACTGAATATGTAAAACTGTTAACGAATGTTTTCGCCCTTTCCATAGGTTTGCTTATGTATTATTATTTATACCACTGAAGAGTAGATTTTAAAAAAGTACCTATAACTAGACTTTAATCAAATAATGAATAATGAAGTTATTAGCAATTTTTTTCACCAGTCCCTATATAAGCTATATTAAAAAAAAAAAATCAGGTAATATTGATAAAGTCGCGCATGCGCAGTACGATTTGTCCAACATTGTTGTACATGAATGTAAAAATAGATAACGCTGGTACTCGTAGAGATTGTGCATTCTGGTACACAGTTTTGCTGGAAGCGATAAGGAGTGTTAAATATAAAAATAGATAACGTTGTCTATTTTTATTCCGCAAAAATTAGTGTCACGCATTTCTAGTAACAGATATCGGCGAATTACTGTATCTGCATCATTATTTATCACAATTCCCATGATCATTTTAAAAACAGTGTTAAATTATGTTAAGTCCCCTATGCTGAACTGTACACCAGAATTTTCACATTGGGGTTGGGTCATATTTTGTTAAAATTGGGTCACAGATAATTTGTAAATAGCAAAACCTAAAACAATCTAATATTCATTCAGATTGCACCTTTTCATAGGTTTTGTAAAGTTTAAGTATAGCATTTTAGTTTAAATCACTTAATTTAAACCGCCCCCCCCCCCCCCCCCCCCCCGCCTTTCAGCAAATATCACTGAACACTGTCTTGGGGCCATATCAGACAAAAATATACACATGATATTGACTTTTAGCACTTTTAAAACTTAAAATTATACTGTTTTTCATTTGAAACAGAACTAAATCTGTCATCCTCTATAAAAAGCAATTTCACTAGCATTTTGCACCCTATAAGTGTTGGTCACCTTATATTCAGACTCCGTTATCTGCCTGTTGGATATAATTAGTTACATCATGAGATTGTAATCGAGGGATGAAACAAATATTGGACATGTCTGAAAATGATTGCATAAATATTTTATATGAATGAACACAATAAGTCTAATGAAATGTGTTGTATTAAAAAAAGGGTACCGCCTCCCAGGAGTTTACACTTTTACACAGGGTGTAACTCATTCCTTGTCAATAAAAACAATTTGATGACATCTGTAATGACATACATGTAGTTTACTTTAAAGTAATCTTCAGAAATATTTCTTTACTTCTGGTGACTAAATGGTTCAAAGCTCATCAAGAAATGGCCGAAATTTTTAGTTTTTGTGTGGAAAATGGTGTATTTTGTCACTTTTTCCAGTATTAAGGGGAACTGTCTAGCCTTATTTGACATCATGGTCAATATCGGTAAATATCGGTATAGAATCATTAAAACTAACAAAGTATGTGTATTTCAGACAATTCGTTTTGTGCAAAAGATAACAAGGTTTAATAGTACAAACCCATAGCCAACTAAATAAGTTGAAAAAAGTTTTTTTTTTTTTTTAAAAAATAATTATAAGTTATTAAGTCAGTAACATAAATTGTCTTATTTTTGCGATGAAAAAACATAGAACTGTATCTGTAATTTGAAAATTATGATATATATATATTATATATAATATATATATATATATATATATATATATATATATATATATATATATATATATGGTAACCATGGCAACTTAAAAAGGAAATGTTTCTTGTTACCAGGACACAGTTGTTCATCTACTGATTAAATTTTAACCCCCAGTTAAATATCATAACCAAGGATTAAAATTTAACCTACTGTTAAATTCTGTTGCTCATTGATTGACTAGATAAATAATCGCTTAGATATGAAAAATTTAGCCATATTTTGAGACTCAGTTACTTTTTTTTTCCAATTAAGGGCTATATGTTCAAAATGACTGAAAGATTGGAGCTGTTATAAAAATTCAGTCATAGGTTATATAACCCTGGTTACAATATTTAAACCACGGTTATGTTTAACAGTCGGTTAAATTTAACCAATAGATGGGCAACTG
Organism: Atrina japonica; assembly: GCA_030159075.1. Lineage (NCBI taxonomy): Eukaryota > Metazoa > Mollusca > Bivalvia > Pterioida > Pinnidae > Atrina > Atrina japonica. The sequence goes on along the minus strand of BROG01002069.1, from coordinate 375 downwards.
GGTCCTGAATGTAGTGTTTTAAAAAAAGGAGATAAAGTGAATAATTAATGAAAATTTCCGGTAAAATTTGGTATTCACTAAAAGTTCATGCGATATCCTATTACATTAATACAACTGAAATGTTTGAAAATTAAAAGCCAAAATCCAAGAAATTTTCAATTAAAATTGAAATATTCTGAAAATAATTATTTACTGCGTTTTGATTAATCTTAATAATAATAATAATAATAATAATAATATCAATAATGGTTTATTCAATGCAGGACTTCTTGACCTTTATTAATCATATCTATTTTTATTGGAAAAGTTAAATAAATTTCAGAATTTAAGTAAATATAACAGATAACAAATTGAAACAAATGCAGTGGTAACAGG
>BROG01002068.1:0-17085 GCA_030159075.1 Atrina japonica | reverse complement strand
CCCGAGGTTGGAAATATATGTAACATATACACTTATTCAATATGAACAAAACTCATATACCAAAGGATGAATTTTAAAGATGTTCAGGAATAGATACAAAACTTTTTAAAAAATGGACAAACACAGACCTCTGGATATCAAGAGGTGGGATCAGGTACCATGGAGGAGTAAACATCTCCTGTCGAGCGATCACACACCCCGTGGTCCACAGTATGAGAAACGAATCTTCGTTGTAATTAGTAAATACTTTTAAACAACAGGCATCGTACAGGCACCTTAACATTTCACTTTGTGAATAATCGAAAATAGTATTATACCGACCGTAAACTTTGCGGAATGTTGGCATCAAACGCGTTTTTTTATACCCTTGTGTCACTAATTTGTCAATGTGTAGTTTACTGTATATGAAATGCTTATATGTTGAATATATCCTGGCATATCGGGTCATTTGTAAAATATAAACTCCATAAGCAGGTGATTGTGGAATATAACTACATTAATAAAGCAAAATTACGATGGGAAAGCCTCGTTTGTCCTATAGGTTAGTTGTTAGTAAAATGTCTAAGTATGAATCGCGTGTGCTTGATTCTGTTGTATTTTTAATGTCCAGTTCACTGGGATAAATCGCATTGAAATATGTATGGAAATTGTCAATATTATTTGAGATGTCAAAACCACTCGCATTTTTAATTTGTATTTTGTTTTATTCTGCATTCACATTTTCAGTCACATGGTGGCCAGCAGTTTTTAGTGGTGATGGAGAGAAGCTGCCGCAAGTAAATTGGCAATCGTTCTCACAATATCAGCTCAGGTTCCAGCGGAACTGGAACGCGCGCTGACTAGAGGCGAGAGACTTAATGGTTTCAAGTGCAATGATATATACATATATATATATATATATATATATATATATATATATATATATATATATATATATATATATATATATATATATATATATATATATATATATATATATATATATATAGATATATATATATATAACTTGGTCATGGAGGTCCTTCAAATAAGTCTTTGTTTCAGCATTACAAAGAGTATCGTCATGTACTGCATTAGTTTTCAATTAAACATTGTTTTATTGCAAAATATTTTTTCGTTCGAATACACTTCATATTTTTATTTCACTGCGTCGACAAACAAAATTATACCGATGAACTATTTTGCCAACTGTTCATTGTACAGAAAACATTGAAATATGTCTATACGTCCACTTACTTGTGATGCCAGCCGCTGTAATAACAATGGCAGACTCATCTTTCTTTATGCCACTGAGAACAGCCAAATCTGGGGTCATCACGAAAGGAACAAAAATCACCAACGCAGTACTTACTCCGGATAGAAGAAATAATACATAATCCATTTGTGACCATATGCTCTTGGAAATGTCCATTATGTCTTTCCATGAGGACTTTCCTCCGGCATTGTCAGTGTTTTCTCTACTTCTTCCTAAAATAATTTTCATGTATTTTGGATGTACATAAAATTAAATCATTCAGTAACAGTATTTCGTCATATATTACACGTAATAGTGTAACTAGGATACCTCCATCATCATTATCATCATCGTCATCATCATCATCATCATCATCATCATCATCATCATCATCATCATCATTATCATCATCATTATTATCATCATCATCATTATCATCATCACCATCATCAACATCATCATCATCATCGTCATCATCATCATCATCATCATTATTATCATTATCATCATCATCATCATCATCATCATCATCATCATCTAAATCTAAATCTAAATCCAAAACTAAATCTAAATCTTTGGAAGGTTGTCTTGTAAAAAGTAATATAATAAATGAAATGCAAAGTTTCCCATTAAACACAACCCAATGCAAAACATATAAACTGACCCTAATTCAAAATATCTGAGTTAATATGTAACTGTAGCACAAATGTCGCATTACAGACCATTAGTCAATTATGTCATTGTTAGTCAATTTCATAGACTATAGGACATTTATGTCATCGTAGTGAATTGTTATCCCTTCTAGATTAGTCATTTGTGTCACTGTTAGTCAATTTGATTACGCTATTGGCTATTAGTCATTTATGTCGTCGTGAGGCAGTTCGACTATGTCACACACTATTAGTCATTTGCGTCACTGTTAGTCAATTTAATTACGTTATAGACTATTAGTCATTAATGTCATTGTTAGTCAATGTGTCTACGTTATAATCGAATTCATATCACTTAATAGGAAGGAGTATTTTAGATGAGAAAGCATAATGTCATTAAAATAACAGTGACAAGGGTAACAGCTCCCGCTTGTCTCACTTCTGTTTTTCAAGTACAAGACAAAGCGGAATTGCGTGAATATCGTCTTAACCGATCGCAAGAAGTGAGTCAAACCATTCCTAAGATAATGAAAATATATTCCTCACCCGCCAAGTTATGAGAATGGAATAATAACTAGACAACGTTTCAGTAAAAATATGTATAACCTACACACAGTTTCCGTATGTTCAAAATATTAAATGTAAATGTTCCAAATTGAAAAACGTGTCGTTTCTGGTGGAGTGTACTTTGGGATCAAATGACAGCGGAAGTCATCGCCACGAAACACCTTCTATAATAAGTACGGAAACATATGTACAGACATATTTAATGTCTACGCTATCTCATTTTTTTCTTATCTGACTCGGTGTCCTACTTTTATGTAAATAATTTATTCAAGCTTTGCAGTACATTAAAGTATAAACAGTAATGTCGTGAAATAAACTAACAATAACAAGTATTCTGTAATCATCATAAAAACTGGCCTCATGTCCTTGATACATTGTACGACATCTTGCATGTCGTTGACCCAGTTTTAGTATCCAATTGAGTGTTAAACGTCCTCTTTCATACAATGTTGTAACCAGGTAACAAATATTTTACCTGACCTGTCGAGCATGATAAAATTGCCATAAAACAATATTTATATAAAGTGATATCTCGTAATGTCGAGGGTTAGAATTCAAGCTACGTCGAGAGAACCGCCGTGGTTCCGGTCGCGGGTTCGAGCCTCGGCTTTTCCTGCCCATCGAATAAGACTGTGGAAGCAGAGGTCTTGTGTAACATTACGTATTAAGCACATTAAAGAACCCTCACTGCCCAATAGCCTGAATTGCCGTGCATAGTGCGACATTTAAAGCTCTTCATCGGCATTTGGTGACGTCTCCATATCGGTGAAAGATTACTGAGTGGGACATTGAACAACAATACAAATGCAGTTGGAGTTTGAAGGATCCGCCCCGATGATAATGATGAATAGTTAAATCAATATACCGGTTATCTGAAATATCGGATATATGGAAGTAAATGTGGTGATCCGGTCAATTTAAATATAACGAGATTCCACTTTATGTATAACAATCTTTATAAATTACTAAAAGCTATAATAACAATAATACCTGCAAGTTAATTTGTACTGATGAAAAATCATATTGCTTGAAGTAAAATGAAGAAGTGGCAGTGGATATTCAAAAGTCTAATTCATTTGAATATCGGAATTAATAACGGTGTCCACATGGAAAACAAGTGCAATTCCCAAAATGGAATGGGACATGGTGTCCGGGAAGTAGTCAGTGTCCCCTAATAGCATCCTACACCCGCCGCAAATGTCCCATGATAACCTGTTAGGTTAGATATTAAATTCACAAGGCGTCTAAAACGGTCTCGTGTTGCGTCTGTACCGAAGAAGCAGTATTTGGACAGGGTAAACAATACTTTTTACCTTAAATATGGCAATATGTGATAGAACACGTTTATGTTTTCGTAACATCAGAGTAACAATTACAAATACTCGAAACTGAAAAAAACACCTTGATGACTAAAATATTGATAAATTATACAACATTAATTATACATGACCCAAACATGTGACATTTCGGTGCCAGCTGATTTTCATATACCATATATTACACCCAATTAATACTACACTCTTCAAACGCCAAACTAGTAATCTTTTAACAGTGGTTATACTTAAGCGGATTTGGGAATACTTGTAGATTTTAACTTTTGCCTCACAAATTCTGTTTTGAATTGAAGCAAAATTATGGATTCTTATTGAAAGAAACCAACATACTTTGCATTTGAAAGTGCCTCTTTAACAAAACTACAATTTTGTTTTCAATATCTGTACATAGCAAACTAAATTTAATAGAATTTCAGAATTGTATAACCTACACGGTAATTAAATCTGAAAGATAACAATACTGCAAAACAGTAGTTTCGGGTAGTATACAAATAATTGATTAAAAAACAGCCTAGGAAACAACTTACATAAGGTATACACTACCTACATGTGTTGAGAAATAATAAATGACTACCAACGGATTTACTTTAAGTAGCATATCCCATTTCATTGTTTAACGTGGTGAACAATTTTTTTTATGTAAATCAATTATATAAGATTTGCATTTTATTATTACATATACCATATTGTCGTAAAAATAAAAGTCAAGTTGAAAGTGATTAAATATAAGGTTCATATAAACACTGGCTTTATTCTCCCTGATATATTTTGCGACATCTTTTTATGGTGTGAAACCATATTACATCACCAGGATTGTTATTTAAGGTATCATATATATGGCTCAAATTTTCAAGCAATTTCTATTTTTTTTTTAATTTTGATTTGATATATTCATTTCTTTGATTGGCTACTTTTATTATTAACTGAATAGCAGCAGTCATACATCTTCAGTACTTTTATTCTTAACTTCTGCTACAATTTTCTGAAAATATGTCCTTTCTACATATAGAGAATTTATGAATTTACTTTGATTTCCGTTTAAATCGTATCTGGTTTGGATAATCCTACATTGATTTACTACAGACAAAAATGTCAGGTATTGAATCGAATGTTCGTTTCGTTTAAAAAAAATACCTATTACCAAAACAAAGAAAATGCAATAAATGAAATCAATAAAATCTTCCAAAATTTAGTTTCGTTTATTTTTTTTTCAATTACGGTTTGATAGGTATTAATACTTCGGTGATTTTAGAGTTTGAGAACAGTAAACAAATATTTTAGAAAAAAACAAAAACTAATATCTTTAAATAGATAACGTATGGTTTCTTATCTGTATCATCTGTTTCTGTATCTATTTCACTGATCTGATAACTACACGTAACCACAACTTCAGTTAATTATATCAAATGATAAATACCTGAACCAAATAAGGCTCCAAATATGATACCCGTTGAACATATACCGGATAGAATTAGGAAAGTCCATCGCCAACTATATTTCTGCACACAGAAGGTGCTAAGTAACGGTAAAACGATAGTACCAACACCACTTCCGGCGGAGCCTATTCCCATTGCGATTGATTTCTTTTCCTGTACTTTTTCATTGATGACCGTGTATCCGACCAAATGTACCAATCCAAAACCAATTCCTATGAATATGAAATCATAGATGCAAACGTATCATTGAACAGGATGTCCAGGATATAATATAAAAATCTGGTGGGTATTGAACAAACACGGACCCCGGGATATCTAGAGGTGGGATCAGGTGTCATGGATGAGAAAACATCTCCTGTTGACAAGTCACGCCGCGAGTCCACAGCAAAATTCAAAACAAAACAACTAAATAGGTGAGGAATAAATCCTCGACACAATTGGTACATGCGGCTCAACAACAGCTATCAAACAGATAACTAAACATTTAATTCAAGGAAACAGTACAATCGCAAACAAAGTCATTATACCGGCAATAATATTCTATTTATATCTAAATATAGAGCATAAACAAAGGTATGGGAATGATTTGGTAACACATATACATATGACCAAAATACAAAGAAAGAATGAGAGAGTGAGTGAGAGATGAGCGTACATCCGTATTATTTTTTCAAAGTAAAATTATATGCGTGTATCTCTAATCCTTACCCGTCACTACCCCGTATGTAATATACAATAGGTAAATTGACTTTACAAACATACTGGAAGCCATCCCAACTGTCATGAAAATTGATCCTGTGATAGCGACTGCTCTACATCCAAATTTCCTTTCTAAAATTCCAGTCACTGGACCTGAAAATTATGAAAATTATGAAGAAGTATACAATTGGACATCTTTATGTTTCGTTGCTAGTTTGTATTTTATCAGTTATCAAATTTGCAATGGGACTGGGGAAAGCGGAGTATTTAAAATACATTAACTTGCGGTATATATATATAATATATATATATATATATATATATATATATATATATATATATATATATATATATATATATATATATATATATATATATATATATATATATATATATATATATATATATATACATTTTTTTTGCACCGTGTTTGGTCCTTTTGTGGTAGCCGACGCAAACTAAATTACCCATAAAAATATTACATTTGGCTTCAGTATGAATAAATACGAAACACGTTTCTCACACGATCTTAACAACATATTAACAATCTCTGATTTTACTTCTGTAGAAAGTACTACAAAGTAAACTTAATTTGAATCTTGAGTTTAATTGTGTAAATATGGTGTGTGCTTCTTTACTTTCTTAAAGAGGTGGGCGTCTTGAAAAAAAATATGAGTAAACCTGATCTTGATTTGTAATACTTAGAATAGGAAACGATATAACGCAAATTGTCTTCATATGATGCAAAGCGTAATGATGTATGCAAATAGTGTAAATGAAATTCAATGTATGGTAATGGTGTACGTATTAATCAATGTCAAAACACGTTTTGTATAATTTCCTATTTGTAAAAAACTATAGTATTAAATTATGTTCCTGTTCCAAGACCCTTTTTAAAATCTGTCAGCAGTATGTTTAAAAATTACATGCCATATCATTTTCTTTCAAGAAACCAAAAAAGGTTTTGACAGACATTGTGCACATCCTTGTTAAATAGTAACATAGAAATCACCAATGTCTCATTTGAAGATCGGCTTTTTATTATCATACGTGCAGAATAATATTTACATTATTGCCCGTTTACATACGGTGATATGTTTGTGTTATAACAATTGGAACAAGAAACAGGGCAGTTTAGTTTATTAATTTCTTTATATATTTATATACACAACATGTTGTTGCATTATGTATATCTTTAATTATGAAACAAGAAGCAGTTTAGTTTAGTAATTCCATTTCTATATTTATGTACACAATGTTTTGTTGTATTATGTATATTTCTAATTGATATAATGCATTGTTTTCCAAATCAAACATCAAATCACGGACTTCATGGATGATACGAACACTCAATGAAAGAAAGATGGGTGCAACAAAGTTTCACAAGTTTAATAAGGTGTATGACCTGTATTTGGGTCAATGCATTCTTCACATCTACGACGCACTAAATGAGTCAGCTTATGCAGAAATGCCTGGGGAGTGTTCCGCCATATGCGCATTAAAGAACGCCGCACAGTCGTAAAGGTAAATGTCGTTCGATTTCATCCCAAACATTATCTTTAGGAGATAAATCCGGTGACATCGCAGGTCAGGCTAGCACGTTTACGTCTTCCTGTTGTAGATAGTCACTAACAATGCGTGCGGTGTGCGGTCGTGCGTTGTCCTGCTGAAGAATGATGTTACACTTCTTGTTGTCAATGAATGAATGAAATGACGTGCCGACGTACAATCCTGTCACTGTGGCGTACGCCGGTTAAATGACCCTCCATTATTACCAAAGGGGTCATTTCACGTGTTGTGATTCCACTTAAAACCATAACGTTCCCTCTGCCGATATAGCGGTGCTGAATAACGCAGGCGTGAATGTAACATTCACCGACACAACAGTAAGCCCGAACACGACCGTCGCTGCTGCTGATGGAATATCGACTCGTCCGTAAACAGATTTCAGTATCTGTTATTGAAACGACGATGGCACCTACACCACGTTAACCCTGCAACACGGTGACACCAGAGCAGAACAGGACGGATGACAGGACATCGGGGATGGATGTTGGCCACTCGCAAACTGTTCTGCATGGTACGAGCACTTATACGTTAATGGTCAAGGATGCTTCTGTCGGTCAAAGACGCCTATTGGAATCGATTACGAAAATGTGACATTCGTATTTACGTATCTTACTGACGTGAGGTCTATATTCGGCTAATATATATAGATATATATATATATATATATATATAATATATATATATATATATATATATATATATATATATATATATATATATATATATATATATATATATATATATATATATATATATATATATATATATATATATATATATATATGACTAAATCACGGACAAAATAAATGTCAAATTTTCCTGTTCCTTCATCAGGACAAAACTATTAAAATAACATGAAAAAAACGTACACATGACACTCTCACACATTCATTCACACACATCAATTGGTGAGTGAAAGGAATGCTACATTTTATACATGTAGGGTGATATTGCACTATATAAATCAAAATGGAAATCAAACAAACGGATAAATATAAAAACTACTAAACTAACTTCAAACTACCGAGGAAATATGAACTATACTATTTCTAATAATAAAAAAAAAAAAATAGCAAGAAACTGCATGCAAAATGAATTTGATCTGGAAAGACACCAAATTCAATCTGATAAACTGTACTCATTTTTTGCGGATTCGGTGTATGAAATGTACAGATTCCAGTAATGTTTGGTTTTGAAACAACACAAGTTCGCACACAAACGAAGAACGACGGTGGATGACAGCGGATGATAGCTTTGTCCTGATGAAGGGACAGGTCGTCCGAAATTTGACATTTATTTTATCCCTGTCGTTAGTCATTTTATTGCTTCATATATTCTTTTCCTGACTTGTACCTATTGCTTAGAATCGACACCCCAGGATTGATAGTGTTGTTGTTTTTTGGGCTTTATATATATATATATACAACCTTGTTAAACTGCCATCATTTTTCCACCTAAATTCGCATTATAAAGTGGTATGGTGAGATGTTGATTGAAACATTAAACGCAGTTACAAATGTATAGGGGAAATTGGAACAAAGGCCATTCAAAACCTGTGGCGTTAACAGAAGTGGCAAATGGAACAAGGAGTAGTATAAAGAAGTTTTTTGTGTATGCATGTCTTATCATAAATGGTATTCCTCGATAAATGTAAAGACATGAATAAGTGTTTGACTGTATAAGTGCTTTTCTGTACCTCCCCGATATAATATGCATTTTTATATTCATGTGTTCATATACTGACGCGCTAAACTATGTATTTAAAACATTTGGTTCACGTGAACTGAAATTACATTATAGGTGCGAGAAAAAATCCTTTGTGAATATTCAGAAAACCTTTTTTTTTACTTGAAACCATGATAAAATCAGCACGCATATATTTTATGAACATGTCATGCACGTTTTAAATCAAAATCAGTACATTCGAATGAGTGGAAATGTCGCAAAATATTTAATTTTGCCAGAAGGAATTCTTATTTTTTTCAATTAAAGTAATACAACCCTAGTTTGACGGAAGACATTTTGTAAAATAAGTGTTCCTGTTTAGATGATTGCTAATACAATATACTGAAAAATACTGGTGATAGTTATGCTGCTGTATTCTCATTCAGAATTCAAGAAACTTGTAACCCATCATAAAACAGATATTTATCTATACAATGTAGATTATGACGCGCAAAAGTCACATTGCTGAGTTAAGGCTATTTTTCAGAGTCATGTCTTATTTTTCTCCAGTTTAATCTAGTTTTCTTGTGAAAACTACCACGAACATTAAAAGACTGTGTTTAACTGCGCTAAATGATCCAATAAGATTGAACCGATATTTCATCAGGGGAAACGTTGTTTATTTTAGAACAACTAGTGTTAAATGTGCTGGAATGAAATTAAAGAGAATGGGGAAAAAAATTTGAAACTACCTTTTTTCTGAAGAGAATTCTAAATGAGACGTCAAATTCCATCAATAATAAATTACCTGTTTTTGTTTGGTTTTGTTTTTTTTTTTTTGTTTTTTTTTTCAGACATTAGGATTATGTGGATAAAATCTATATTTGTCTGACAAAATATAGGTTTAAATAAGGGGAAAATGGGTTGGCTAAGAAAATCAAAGTTTTATCGAGAAAAATCAGTTTTAACTAATTTTCGTAAATTTTGCGTGCCAAAATAGATTTAGAAAGATAAATTGACAAGACACAATAGTCAGAATAATTTAGCAAATTACATCATCACAAATTCACTGAAATAAAAAGAAATCGTCATGTATATATGTAAAATATAATTTTAGAGTAACATATATGAACATATTATATTTTTGTTTTGACAGATATATATCAGAATATTATTTGTAATAATGATTGGAAATAAAGATGATATGTTAAATAAAATTTACCGATAACGAACATAAGTCCAGTGCCTAAGGATGGAATCCAACTCGTGTCAGCTTTACTCGCCTGGAAATTTTCTAAAATTTCAATAAAGATAATTCCAAAAGATTGTACCATACCCATCGTAATAAAATGCAAGAAGAAACTGCCCAACACGGCTACAATCGAATGCAATTTCTCACACATATTTTATTTTGTTTTGCAACGTATGTGACTGAAGTGTTCCTTATGGCATATACAGTAACAGAATGTATAATCATTTCCTTGGTGCTCCTTTATGTATCAGTCCGAGTGATTTATACCGTTGGGGACAACTTTTATATTTAAAAGTGCACGTCATTCATTGTTTGACAATAGTAGGTTGTTTTTTATTCGCGAATAATATCAACATAAATAAATAGTCTTTTTTTTCAAATGAGTGCAAAAAAGGGACCCATGTATATAAAGTTGATGGTTTTATAATAACATTACTAAATTTGAATCAGCACAGTTTAGCAATGTACAATAGATGGAAAAACAAAATTTAATCATGTTGTAAACCAGTTGTAGAATTGCGTTCTCAATACTGATGCCTGGTTTGCCAAGGAGATGGAAATGTTGCACCTAATGACGACAGATGATGAGATGTCGACAGCCTCTTTAATTTGATGATTACTTTTCATTCACCTTTGAGCAAGACAAAACAATGAAATAACCAACGCAACATTATCATCTTCTGTTTTTCTTTTTGCAAATCATCATCACCATCACCATCACCATCATCATCACCGTCATCATCATCATCATCATCATCATCATCATCATCATCATCATCATCATCATCATCATCATCATCATCATCATCATCACCATCATCATCACCATCACCATTGTCATTATCCGCAGCATCATTATTGCCATTGTCGTCATCGCCATTTTTATCATCATCGTCGTCGTCTTCATCATCATCATCATCATCATCATCATCATCATCATCACCATCACCATCATCATCATCATCATCATCATCATCATCATCATCATCATCATCATAATCATCATCATCGACGTTGCCGTCTCCGTAGTCAATTTTCATTATGGGTTTGTGTGTTTTGTTATTTGAGTTTTGTTTGTTTGCTATCTAATGATTGTTGTTGTCAAGGCCGTAGTTTATGTTATCGCTATTTGAATTAGAGATTAGTGGTAGAGGTTTGATTTCGATTCAGAACTCCGAGTTTGGTGTAATTTACATTTAATCATTCAATTCTAAATTTCTAGGACACTTAGTTTCTTTCAGGGATAACATAATCTTTTTGTTGTAAATTTAATGGTTATACATTTTAATACCGCGTACATAATAGAATAATGTAGTATGACATAACTATTATCATACACATTATTGCACCAAGGCAAACAAGACACGGGGAGCTATAACCTTTAAGACAGGAACTTGTTCAACATGTGTGTCATGCCACGGATTTTTTTTGTTCACGTACACATTGAGGTTAGATGCATTCACTTATAAAATACAGTGTTATAGTAGTTGAAAAGTATGTACACGCTATTTAACTTTTTTGTGACTGGTATTATTCATGCTCAACGGAGTCACTATCTGTGGTCGTGATCTAGAAAACTATCTAATCTCTCTGAGAGGGGGACTTCATAATGTCTAACAAGACCCCCGTATCGGCCTTAAACTTTCTAAACGACGACTCCAAGCATTCAGCAACGTAACCTTGTGTAAGTAGTTTATTCGCTAGTCGATTAGCTCTCAGAATGAAACATTCATAAGAAGAGCATGCCCTGGCATAACATATAAGTTGTGAAATGAAAACTTCATAAGGAGGAGAAGATGGAATATTACAACTTAGAAACGGAAACTTTGTGATATAGAAAACTGAAATAGTTTCGTTTGCCTTAGAGTGATGTTTGAAGTTGACCGTCTTTTCCAGTCAACAGGAGAAAATCTAAGTATGAAGCAGGTGTGTTGCTCTCAGTCGTCTCATTGATCTCTAGCCCAACAGGATACATCTGGACGAGGTTATTCTGAAATTCTGAATTATTTATGGACAGAACATCGTCGATATACCTGTAAGTTAAATTCAACAGAGATGCTAACGAGGCGATATTCTTATCATGAACACATTGATATAGCTAGTTTTGACTTTTGACCTTGTATAATACCATTTTTTTTCATTCGGATATATACATGTATATCTAATTCGTGATCAACTGATTAAGTCTTATTAACAGAAACTGTCGACTTGAGCATTAGTTTTGGCCTCTGTTGAAAAGCTTAATTTGGTGGAATTTTATTCTTATCTTGAACACGTGTGTACAGCTAGTTTAGACATGTTTAACAAAGACATGTAACACAAAATTTGATACGTCTGCTTTATTTCTGGTGTCTTATAATACCAACAAAGGCAATGGTTTTATTCTTATATTTATTATTTTTAACAGCTGCTTTATGACAAAATATCAATTATCAACGTGACTGATGTGACTGTGGTTAAAACACATAAAATGATAAAAAAACAACATGTTCAGTATATGCATGCATAGAATATCCAGAATATCAAGTACATTAAAGTGTACCTATTCTGATTTTGGTGTAAAGAGTCATTGACCGGAGTGTGTGTGCACTCAGAATTTGAATCTGATTCAGTATCTGAGAAACATGTCCTTCCAAGGTAAGCGGTGATTCTGTAAACAAACTTGCTATCTATAATCGTCTATTTTGTATTTTTTTAACTAATCACTTCTTGGATACTGTATCCTTGTTTTGTTTATTTAGAAAGTTATAACTGCAATAAAGACACTACGTTATGTCACGAAGTCAAACGTCATAGTTCAACGTGAAAGGGCTAGCCATAAAAATTGTACATGTAAACTATAAATTATTATCCCGGTGTCAAAAAGTTACAGTCACGGTTAATTCTTTTCAGATAAAAATTCAATAACATTATCTAGGTCACAAAGTCAAAGGTCATGGTACAAATCTGAATGATTTATCATCGGTGATATACATAAAATCACAACGCTATACCCCTGACAGTCCAAATTTATTACCATGTTAATCCGTGTTTTAAAGTAAGACAATCGACGTTATCTAGGTCACAAAGTGAAAAGTCACAGTGGCATCTGGACGTTATTATAAATTTTGACATTTTCGTTAGAAAACCACAGGTAACCGAAGAAAACGAAAATAAAAATTAATTCAAAAAATACATGTATTAATGGTTATTAGGAAGGATTCCGAAGGAATTTACCATGATGAACGAGTGATAATAAAGGTGCCCTCGATTCCCCGTGAGAGTACTGTTTCGGCACAAGTTCATAACATGTTAAAATCGAATGTACCTGGGCAGGAAGTAGTTATTTCAGAGATGTTGATAAACTTTACATAATTCACGTAAGTTTATGGCTAAATTGCTTGTCCAGGACTGTGTTTCAGATTATTAGATAAGCAGTTCCAATTATCTCAGTTGTCTTTGACAGTGAAACAAACACGCTCAGTAGAGAATCCCTAAGTGACCAGAAACACCTCACGATTTATAATTGACCATTGTGTTAGGTGTTCCCAACGAATTATTAACTAATTAGTTGGAATAGGACTTAAATTCATCTGATATGAAATCAAAGTACTTTAATTTTGCAATATATATATATATATATATATGATATATATATATATATATATATATATATATATATATATATATATATATATTATATATATATATATATATATATATATATATATATATATATATATATATATATATATATATATATATATATATATATGACATCTTCAGTTCAAACATGAAATCACGGATTATGTTAGTTTTCGTTAATACGAACCGAAAGTAAGATGGCGCAAAAAAGGTTCGGTTCACAAATTTAATAGCTTGTGTGACGGCTATTTACACCGATTCATTTTTCACACCGTATACGGAATGAACGAATCAGGTTATGCAGAAATGACTGATATTGTTGTGCCATATGCGCAATAAAGAACAAAGCGCCCAACTTGGCAGGGGGTTTGGCTCTTGACGTAGACATCGAGCAATTTCATCCCAAATATGTTCTGTAGGCGTTAAATCCGGTGACATCGATGGGCAAGGTAGCATATTCACGATTTGCTGCTGTAGATAGTCACCAACAACGCATGGGCTGTGCGGACGTGCGTTGTTCTACTATAGAATGACGTCACTCAGCTTGTTGGGAGTAAATGGAATGACATGCTGACGTACAATCTTGTCACAGTAGCGTACAATAACGCTCCCTCCGCCAAATTGGCGTCGTTGGATAACACAGGCGTCAATGTCAAAATGTCTCCGACACGACGATAAGCCCCAAAACGACCGTCACTGCATTCAAGATGAAATCTTAAATCGTCCGTAAACAACTCCACCCAATCTCTGTTTTTGAAGCATCGATACCTACTACACCATGCATTCTCGCAAATCGGTGTCGCCAGACCATAATAGGACGTCGCCGACGGGTGTTAGCATCTCGCAGTCGATTTCTTATACCCCCCTTGTTAATCTTCTTGGTCTATTATCATGTACAGTGAAACTTGAATATAATGACCTCCTTATGGATAAAACGAAACCGGTCTTGATAGAGAGGTGGCCTTTGTACAGAGCTTGATTTGTATACAAATGGCTCTATTGGGTACAGCGAAATATGGTATTTGTGAACAGGTGATCTTGATACGCAGGTGGTTGCTACTGTATCCCTAATTGCCTATACACCCTGTGTCAAGCAAAAATAAAAAATTAAATAAAAAAAAAACCTCCTGATCAGAATTGGTGTCAATGACTTCTATAGTTAGAATAGCACCCGGGGATATCAGCTTCCAATCAATTCGCCATATATGACTGAAAATATTAGGATCGCTTAATTTAATACACACACAAATTATTTTTGAAAGGCCTGTGGGAATAAATATTAGGTGGTGCCGATATTAACCTTTTAAAGTTGTTAAATGAATATTAAAATTTAGCAAAATAAATAATACCAATTGGCGAAATGAATTTTTCCAAATGCTCATCTAACCAAACTAAGTTCCGAATTGAACATTATCAGTGTGTTAAAAATCACGAGGTGCCAATTCGATTTATATCCAGAATGATAAGTGTGCCACTGTTTATTGTCGTCACGACGTACTTATATCAAGAATAGGAACATCCTTTTTGTATTTCAATATAACAGATAAAGAGGTCTTCCGTTTGTCTCTAATCAATTTAGGTTCCATGCTTTTTTACAATCTTTTGGACCTTTTGATATACTTCAAAAACTACTTTAACCTGATATGATCATGATTAATCATGTATCAGGACAATATGGATCTCGATCGCCCTGGCCGCCTGGGTCCAAATATACCGAACTGTCACTATAGGATTCACATCCTGAATCGCTCCTTTCTATCTTTCTAGTTCCTGACTCTGGCTCACTCATATATTGATTATAAGGTTCGAGGGAAGTGAGCATTATAGATCTACGAGCATGTCAGAATCCATTTTGTGCTGGGATCGATAAAATATCACCATAAGCTTATCATTATGGTTTTTTTTTCTATGTAGTTAGTGACTCCATCTCAAGGGTATGTAATCAGGTTACTGTAATTCGAAATTGTCTATCTAAAAATATCACATTTGGGAGAGAAAAGGAATTGCTTTACCGTTATCACATTTTAAATGTATACAACCAAATTATAGAAGAACAAGTATATGCTATTGTTTTTTTTACACTTCACCTTTAATTTAACTTAATTGACACATTCAACAAAAGTCTCTCGTGGAGTTAAACTGTTTTTATATATGCTCCGGAAACTATGAGAAGACATTGTTTCAGGAACAAGATGCAAGATGGTCTTTAATCCTTCATGGTACCTGATCCACCTCTTAATTTACAGAGATCCATGTTTGTCCGATGTTCACCAGATTTGAGTACTGTTTTCCGGGGACATCCTGTAGAATGACACTTTGGTATCTGTGGTTTTATACCATAAATGAAATGTAGGGAAGGACATTACCAGGTACCATAGTTGATGTACATATGATGCTTCGCTTCGACATCCTATGCAACGATAACAGTGATATTGGTGATCTTGGCTATGCATTTCCGTGATAGCTGGAGCAATATAATATGTAAAAACATGGGCCTAGGTACCTGTTTCTGTGTATGCCCTAAGTCATTTATTATCTACTTATATTAATGTACTTATATGTTGGATATGGTTTTTTTTATATACAGTATGCATATTTTATGTATAAATTACTGACTTTGGTCATGTGTTGAAATTTTTCGAGACGATTAATCTTTTTAAAAAGGTATATATATATTCCGTGTTTATGCCACAAAACATGCTGACTATTTGATATTTTTATATCTCTTAGTTGGTTATTGAATAATTAACCATAGGTTATGGTCAGAGTAATGTTCAAACATCGAAGTTTAGTAAATCGGGTCATAGATTTGGACACATGTGCTCGACTAGATTTACACTGTCCCCTAACAATCTTACCTTAATTGGAAAACAATCTGTCTCAAAATTATACTTGTTTATGGTCTTGGACAGTAATTGACATACAGTGAGATGTATATATTAATTTTCATGAAGTTTACTAAATCAATTTTTATCTTTAATTTGAAGAGTATTCAACGCCACGTTTAACACTCTTACAGTTAAACGGTGTTGGCTACAAAGTACTAGAAAGATAC
>BROG01002067.1:0-17087 GCA_030159075.1 Atrina japonica | reverse complement strand
CAAACGCGTCTATTAAATTTCATATGTCCGTGATACTTCATCTTTACTTTTCCCTCTACCTGTGAGTTTTAAATTTAATATTGGCAGTGTAAATATCATTTGCATTTGGATAACATATACCACATCTTCCATAATTCACATCGACATAGAGTCATATATTCCGTCAGTCACATTAACTGCAGATCACACGTTGCATGTTTCACATTTACCCCGTGTCACTGCTTCCAATATTCACATCTTCCATTGGTCACTACTGTGATTTACATTTACCTTCTGCCACACCTTCCGTGATACATAACTACCTTGAGTTACAATGTAGTCTTGATTTATCTGTCACCACACCTTCTAAAATTAACATCACACCCCCTGTGATCCATGTCTGCTGTAAGTCGAACAATCCATAATTCACATCTACCGAGTGTCATACTCAAGTGTCATTTACCGACATATATTTTTGAGATCCACATCGTCCCTGGGTCACATGTTGATACAATCCACTTCTACCCTTTATCACACCTGTGATTAAACATCCATCCGTCATATTCTTGAGATCCACATCTTTCCTGGGTCACATGTTACATAATCCACATCTACAATAAGATTGACCACACTTGTAATTAAACACCCAACCGTCATATTTTTGAGATCCACATCTTCCTTTGGTCACATCTTATATAATCCCTATCTTCTCTTTATCACTTTTAACTCTGATCAAACATCCAACCGCCATATTTGTGAGATCCTAATTTTCCCTTGGTCACATCTTACATAATCCATATCTACGCTAACTCTTGGAATCCACATCATCCGTGGGTCTCGCCGTGCATAACCCACATGCACATTTTCACGCCTGACTGTGATCCATATCCACTAGTCATATATCTACATCTTCCTTGGGTCACAACTGACACAATCCACAGCTTTCTGGATCACACCTGATCATATTTTTTATATTCACATCTGACCTGGGTCATACCGTACATAATCCACATCCAATCTTCAAATATCTGAGATAAACATCTTTCTTTACCCGAGTAAATAATATTTTCGTTAGGTGTATATTTGTACGAGTTGTTTCTATGCAAAACTTTTTGTAGGGGATGCTAATCTATATTGAAATAAGGGTGAAGTAATGGTACAGTACGTATCTGAGTCGAATTAACAATTCGCATGGGGATTAATTTTTGCGCACTATTTATAATCGTTTCATTCGCAAAGATTGATCTCACACAAACATTTCACTTTTACCAAACTAAACTTTTCCGGATTTATTTCTGCCTACTACTTATTAACAGTTTAACTGACATTCTCTGAATTATACAGTCAAATGTCTAACTGAAAAAACCTGAAAACCCCCCTGAACGTCGGTATAGTTTTAGAAAATCAGTTTATATATTCGTAAAAAATAAGGTATCATTTTCTTGATGTACTCAGGTATTTCTTTTGTTCCTTTGTACTATCAAATTTTGAATAAATTACATTTTGTTTTACAGCTGACAGTTTTATGTGCTAATGACAGGGATACTAAAATGGCGATAGGAATCTGTAGACAAAACAGTACCTTTATTACAAACTCTCAGTTTTACAAAATAATTTTTTTTAAGAATTGCCAAGTTATACACCAGTAACAGTGTCAGTTGTCAAGAGAATGACGGCCATTGAAATAAAGGTATCATAAGCATAGTGCCCCGTGACAGATTTTTTTCTTGTCAGTGGTTTACTTATTGCTGTATGTTAATGTTTTTTCTTCTTCTATATATTGGCGGTTGTTGAGACGTCTGTACCAATACGTCGTTTCCAAAATTCGGAACGGTTCAGAAATTACAACACACTAATCATGTGACTTTGAGAAAATTTAGGGCACTTTGGTCGCGGCGAATACGAATTAACCATGGAAGGTAGAGGAAATCAATATATCAAAATATAAAAATATGCCTTAAATTTTGTCACGTGGTGATGAAAGTCACATGACTGAGAGTGGTCTGTCGAGGGATCTCGGAAACGACGTATTGTGACGAAGATTCATGTGGATTTGACTGTGGACTCACGGCAGGTGTGACCGGTCGACAGGGGATGATTACTCCTCCATGGCATTTGATCCCACCTCTTGATTTCCAGAGGACCGTGTTTGTGTTTGTCCATTTTAACCAGATTTGTATTTATATCCTTGACATCCTAAAGATCTATATTCGGTATTTGAGATTTTTATATAAGAAGATTGTATATATTGAATATGGAATGTTGTTTTACGCCACTCTCAACAATTTTTCAGTTAATGTAGTGGCTGCCATTTTTTGATGGAGGAGAGAACCTGGTTATAATGTAGCCGGGAAGAGTCCACTGGCTTTATATAAGAGCATTAATTTGATGATACGAACATGTTTCAGCTTGCAACGTTTAAGCCTATTTATCCACAAGGATAGAAGGGATTTTAAAAGAAGAGAAAATTGTTCCCTTGTTACCCCTCTCAATTCTACAATCCATAATAGACTGGTCTTCAACAATAGAAAGAATCATACTACTTAGATACTCAGGGGTGAAAGGGTTAATAATGGAATTCACATAATTTGAAATGTATTGGTATCTTATGATACCTCGTGATGCCTTCTTTCTAAACAATATAAACGAGCAGAAATAGGTGGGATCAGGTGTCACAGAGTAGTAAGTATTGTACAGGAGGTGATAAAAACAGATGTGATCAGGTGCCATGGAGTAGTAAGTACTGTATAGGGAGAATAAGAAACAGGTGGGATCAGGTGACATGGAATAGAAGTACTGTACAGGGGAGATAAGAAACAGGTGGGATCAGGTGTCATGAAGTAGGAAGTACCCTACAGGGGGAATAAGAAACAGGTGTGATCAGGTGCCATGAAGTAGGAGGTACTGTACAGGGGAGATAAGAAACAGGTGGGATCAGGTGCCATGGAGTAGTAAGTACTGTATAGGGAGAATAAGAAACAGGTGGGATCAGGTGACATTGGGTAGAAGTACTGTACAGGAGGGAAGAAGAAACAGGTGTGATCAGGTGACATGGAGTAGTAAGTACTGTACAGGGTGGAATAATACACAGGTGGGATCAGGTGCCATGAAGTAGGAAGTACTGTACAGGGTGGAATAATACACAGGTGGAATCAGGTGCCATGGAATAGAAGTACTGTTCTAGGGGAATAAGAAACAGGTGGGATCAGGTGCCATGAAGTAGGAATTACTGTACAGGTGGGATAAGAAACAGGTGTGACCAGGTGCCATGGAGTAGAAGTACTGTTCAAGGGGAATAAGAAACAGGTGGGATCAGGAGCCATGAAGTAAGAAGTACTGTACAGGGGGATAAGAAACAGGTGGGATCAGGTGCCATGAAGTAGAAAGTACTGTACAGGGGGAATAAGAAACAGGTGTGATCAGGTGCCATGAAGTAGAAAGTACTGTACAGGGAGAAAAAGAAACAGGTGTGACCAGGTGCCATGGAGTAGAAGTAATGTTCAAGGGGAATAAGAAACAGGTGTCATGAAGTAGGAAGTACCCTACAGTGGGAATAAGAAACAGGTGTGATCAGGTGCCATGAAGTAGGAAGTACTGTACAGGGGGGATAAGAAACAGGTGTGATCAGGTGCCATGGAGTAGTAAGTACTGTATAGGGAGAATAAGAAACAGGTGGGATCAGGTGACATGGAATAGAAGTACTGTTCAAGGGGAAATAAGAAACAGGTGTGTCATGAAGTAGGAAGTAGGACCCTACAGGGGGAGATAAGAAACAGTAGGTGTGATCAGCTGGTGCCATGAAGTAGGAGGTACAGTACAGGGGGAGATAAGAAACAGGTGGGATCAAGGTGCTCATGGGAGTAGTAAGTACTGTATAGGGAGAATAAGAAACAGGTGGGATCAGGTGACATGGGTTAGAAGTACTGTACAGGAGGGAAGAAGAAACAGGTGTGATCAGGTGACATGGAGTAGTAAGTACTGTACAGGGTGGAATAATACACAGGTGATATCAGGTGGTAGGAAGTACTGTACAGGGTGGAATAATACACAGGTCGGATCAGGTGCCATGGAGTAGAAGTACTGTTCAAGGATTATAAGAAACAGGTGGGATCAGGTGCCATGAAGTAGGAAGTACTGTACAGGGGAATAAGAAACAGGTGGGATCAGGTGCCATGAAGTAGGAAGTACTGTACAGGGGGATAAGAAACAGGTGGGATCAGGTGCCATGGAATAGAAGTACTGTTCTAGGGGAATAAGAAACAGGTGGGATCAGGTGCCATGAAGTAGGAATTACTGTTTACAGGCGGGATAAGAAACAGGTGTGACCAGGTGCCATGGAGTAGAAGTACTATTCAAGGGGAATAAGAAACAGATGGGATCAGGTGCCATGAAGTAGGAATTACTGTACAGGCGGGATAAGAAACAGGTGTGACCAGGTGCCATGGAGTAGAAGTACTGTTCAAGGGGAATAAGAAATAGGTGGGATCAGGTGCCATGAAGTAGAAAGTACTGTACAGGGGGATAAGAAACAGGTGGGATCAGGTGCCATGGAGTAGTAAGTACTGTACAGGGAGAATAAGAAACAGGTGTCACCAGGTGCCATGGAGTAGAAGAACTGTTCAAGGGGAATAAGAAACAGGTGTCATGAAGTAGGAAGTACCCTACAGGGGGAATAAGAAACAGAGTGAGCTCAGGTGCATGAAGTAGGAGGTACTGTACAGGGGAGATTAGAAACAGGTGTGATCAGGTGCCATGGAGTAGTAAGTACTGTATAGGGAGAATAAGAAACAGGTGGGATCAGGTGACATGGGTTAGAAGTACTGTACAGGAGAGAAGAAGAAAAACAGGTCGTGATCAGGTGACATGGAGTAGTAAGTACTGTACAGGGTGGAATAATACACAGGTGATATCAGGTGGTAGGAAGTACTGTACAGGGTGGAATAATACACAGGTCGGATCAGGTGCCATGGAGTAGAAGTACTGTTCAAGGATTATAAGAAACAGGTGGGATCAGGTGCCATGAAGTAGGAAGTACTGTACAGGGGGATAAGAAACAGGTGGGATCAGGTGCCATGGAATAGAAGTACTGTTCTAGGGGAATAAGAAACAGGTGGGATCAGGTGCCATGAAGTAGGAATTACTGTACAGGCGGGATAAGAAACAGGTGTGACCAGGTGCCATGGAGTAGAAGTACTGTTCAAGGGGAAAAAGAAACAGGTGGGATCAGGTGCCATGAAGTAGAAAGTACTGTACAGGGGGATAAGAAACAGGTGATATCAGGTGCCATGGAGTAGTAAGTACTGTACAGGGGGGATAAGAAACAGTTGTGATCAGGTGCCATGAAGTAGAAAGTACTGTACAGGGAGAAAAAAACAGGTGTGACCAGGTGCCATGGAGTAGAAGTACTGTTCAAGGGGAATAAGAAACAGGTGTCATGAAGTAGGAAGTACCCTACAGGGGGGATAAGAAACAGGTGTGATCAGGTGCCATGAAGTAGGAGGTACTGTACAGGGGAGATAAGAAACAGGTGTGATCAGGTGCCATGGAGTAGTAAGTACTGTATAGGGAGAATAAGAAACAGGTGGGATCAGGTGACATGGGTTAGAAGTACTGTACAGGAGGGAAGAAGAAACAGGTGTGATCAGGTGACATGGAGTAGTAAGTACTAGTCAATCCGGGTATGGAATAATACACAAGGTGATATCAGGTGGTAGGAAGTACTGTACAGGGTGGAATAATACACAGGTCGGATCAGGTGCCATGGAGTAGAAGTACTGTTCAAGGATTATAAGAAACAGGTGGGATCAGGTGCCATGAAGTAGGAAGTACTGTACAGGGGGAATAAGAAACAGGTGTGACCAGGTGCCATGGAATAGAAGTATTGTTCTAGGGGAATAAGAAACAGGTGGGATCAGGTGCCATGAAGTAGGAACTACTGTACAGGGGGAATAAGAAACAGGTGTGACCACGGTGCCATGGGGAATAGAAGTAATTTTCTAGTGGGAATAAAGAAACAGTGGGATCAGGTGCCATGAAGTAGGAAGTACTGTATGGGGTGGGGGTGGGGTAAGAAACAGGTGGGATCAGGTGCCATGGAATAGAAGTACTGTTCAAGGGGAATAAGAAACAGGTGTGATCAGGTGCCATGAAGTAGGAAGTACTGTACAGGGTGGGGGGGTTAAGAAACAAGTGTGATCAGGTGCCATGGAGTAGAAGTACTGTTCAAGGGGAATAAGAAACAGGTGGGATCAGGTGCCATGAAGTAGGAAGTATTGTACAGGGTGGATAAGAAACAGGTGGCATCAGGTGCTATGAAGTAGAAAGTACTGTACAGGGGAAAAGAAACAGATGGGATCAGGTGCCATGAAGTAGAAAGTACTGTACAGGGGGGGGGGGGGGGGGGAAGGAGGGGGGTGGGTGGTAAGAACAGGTGGATACAAGTGACCATGAGTAAAGAAGTACTGTACAGGGAGAATAAGAAACAGGTGCGACCAGGTGCCATGGAGTAGAAGTATTGTTCAAGGGGAATAAGAAACAGGTAAGATCAGGTGCCATGAAGTAGGAATTACTGTACAGGGGGGATAAGAAACAGGTGTGCCCAGAAGTACTGTTCAAGGGGAATAAGAAACAGGTGGGATCAGGTGCCATGAAGTAGGAAGTACTGTACAGGGGGATAAGAAACAGGTGTGATCAGGTGCCACGGAGTAGAAGTACTGTACAAGGGGCCCAAGCATATCACCGAAAAACCAAAAGACACAGGTACGCGAGAAATAAAACTCTGACTCCCAAAGTGTATTCGGCGAATGAGAATATTTCATGCCGTGGACCGTTTAAGTCTGCGAGGGTATACATAAACTCAGTACCTGGTTTTTCTACAACAGCGGATGACTTTATGCTAAAGTAATATTTTGAATGGATTGCATCGTTTCAATTCTACACTAATAAAAACAAAGATATTCATCTTTTTACAGCGGCTATTCTTAAACGGATTAACTTATAAACCCCTGAAAAACAAATAAATTCTTTCTGTAAATCAATAGCTTTAGACAAGCCCAAATTGTGTCTTTTAGGTGGGAGGGTGAATAAGTTAAGGAATATATCGCTGTTTGTTTGGTATTGATTAACACAACTTTTTGCTTCGAACTATACATCAATTTTAAAGACATACATGTGCATTCTTAAATTCCTAAATACATGTATTTTGTGAAAATTGATGAGAAACTCTGGCAATTATTTACTTGCAATTGTTTAACTCAACCTAACTATTTGTATATGCCTACCATACTGGACCTGACCTCGTTTTCACAAAATATATAGGTGTATAAAATTTTTATGCCTATTATGTGAATAGCTCTTATTTGTTATTGTACATCAGGGGCAAAAAATCGGAATAATTTACTGTACGTGTACTTGTTTTAGCGGCATTCTAATATTAGCGCCTTTCGCGCTAGAGTCACTGCGCTAATTTAAATGCAGCGCTAAAATTTCTCCATACTGTCATTCTGCATATATGATAAAACGAATAGCATTTATAGTACAAAATAATATCTATCATGTGCATATTTCAATGTATGTCATTATGATTGCATTATGGTCTGTCGTACTAGCGCGGTCTTCACCACTTCAGATGCTAAATATGAGTGCGCTGATTTACATACACATACAGTAATTTGCCCCTTTAGATTCGAGCTCAACTGATGAAGTCTAATTGACAGAAACGATCGTCTTGTGTATTTGTTTTAGACCCCTTTAATTGTTTTTACAAAACAATAACTTTGGTATTATGTCCATAATATTACCTGCGATTTACTATGTACAGATTCAACGCAAAAACTCAATAAAAAGAAATCAATAAAAGCGTTTTATCAAATATGCATATACAATGTACCCGATATCAGAAATGCTGTTTATACCAAACAATGTAGGATTCCTAAAATGTATCGTACTGAATCACATAATGTGACATTTTAAAAATCTATATCGTGACCCAAATTTAGAGAAAATACAGAAAAACGGATTTGCAAGAAAAAAAATTGACTCATTCCAAAGACAGTTCCGTAAATCTGAAATGTGACCAAACTTTTAATATAGTCTTAGTGTTAAATTCGAAAGTGTTTGGCAGTAAATTTGTATAACTAAATCACTGCCTTTTTTCTGGATTTGTAGGTGAGTGTTATTTAAAGAATGGTACGTATTATTCCAGTATGTATATCATATTCATTTGAAGCCTTTATCAACAGTATGTTTCAACACGTATTGGCAAACCTTTAAACAGATATTCTAGTACAAAAATGATTAATATAAACTGTATGCAGATGATTTTCCAAGGTGCAGCATTATCTTATTGAGTTTCGGGACACTGAATATAACTTAGACGCAGTGGTGTGAATAAAATACTAACAGGTCTATTGCTAAATCAAGATTTAAAACAAATGAACTACAAATGACTTGTCCCCAAAAAACCCACAGATGCTAATACACCAGTGTTTATAGGTCGTCGGATAGCAATGTAAATCTGATATGGACTAACCCACATGATACCGACAAGTATACACGTCTTTAGTTTGTTACGACGCTTTTAGAAGTCACATTTGAAACTCTATACTTATTGGCAAATATGAAACTCTATACTTATTGGCAAATATGTTTAAATAAAAAGGTTAGAAAGCAAGAATCGTATAAAGACACGTTAAGTAAACGATGTTCTGATTGACAAAGCATTTTCCAGATATAGACATTTAAAAATCACAGATGATTATATTATACATGTAGATAAACATATGTAGTATCCGTTGTGCACCTCTGAACCTCTACGAAAGTCAAAAGTGTTATCAGGTGTCGTGTATGAGTAAACATCACCTCTCGACAGGTCACACACATACTGACTTCGTAATCAATAATTGGTTGTTTGAATCATATAATTTGAAAGTTTCTTAGATGTTTCGTTTATTTGAAATGATCGAATATTTAAGTTTTTGAAGTTGTTATTGATATATAATCTGTACTCATTTAGTAGTATATATATATAAATATATATATTATATATATATATATATATAATATATATATATAATATATATATATATATAATAGATATAGATATCTATCTCTCTCTCTCTCTCTCTCTCTCTCTCTCTCTCTCTCTATATATAATATATATTATATATATATATATAAACGCTCATCAGGCATTGGTTATCAACAAAAATGTATTGAATATATATCATGAGTCTCATAGTGGTAAAGTAAATACTTGTATAAGCAGTTGATGAAGTAGATAAGATAGCATGTTTTAACCACAATACTCACTATTAAGGCCACTTAATTGGCTGACTCAAAAGTGTTGTGAATAGTGATGACGTCTTTTAAGTGAGTTTACATATTTATCAAGATAGTGAAAACACGTGGTCTGAAATGACAGGTGGTTCCCTATGAGAAGTGGTCTTTAGCCGAGGTTCCACTGTATGTTTATCACGTTTAAAGTTTTTCGATACATGTTTTTAAAAACACGGTTTGAGAGCGAGGACCGAGGTCGGGATAGTTTATGTACAATTGACGAATTATGCAAACAATAAAATTCATCATGGATCGCTATATTTAACTATTTGATTAAAACAATCTATTTTTAAATCTTGCATGTTAAAGGAACAATATATGAACGATACATGTACGAAGATTTCTTTACCTAGAAATAGATGTCGCTAAACATGACATTTTATTATTTTCTATCTTTTCAGAAGCGACAAAGAAAATTCCACCAAAAAAAAAAAAAAAAAAAAAAAAAAAAAAGAAAAACGAACACCAAAGGTAGATGTAAAATAATATAAAAATGATGAATATTATATTTTTGCGGTCAATCCCATAGGCGACTAAAATCACAAATTATTCTAAAAAAGCAGAAGCATAAGCAGTAATTTTGTTTTCAAAAAGTCTTTCCTTTTTACTGCCTAAATCGATATACAATAACAAAAAAGAGACATACACAGGCATTACGATTCTTAAATTCCTATATTTTTGTGAAATGTGCTTGAAGAAACCCAGTTTGCCAATCAATTGCAATTGACTATTTGCATATGAATATCACACTGAACCTGACCTTATTTTTACAGACCGATCAGCACGGGGTGCTTAGTCCTCTATGACACCTGATCCGACCTCTGAATTTCCGTGTTTGTCCTACATAAAGATAAACCTAAACTTATAGATAATCAAAGAAATGTGATCTTATTTATTTATGTAAAGCAAGTTACGTAATAAGGAATCAACTGATTACCGGACAGAAATCGATGGAAAACTAAATTTCACGTGTTAAATTGATAGATATATATGTATAAAGAAATGTTGATAATCTGTCTTCACAGATATAGGATCGTGCGCTTTGTGTCTACCCGTCATGACTTAATAAAATATATAAAAATGTATTTGTAAACCCAGAAATAATTGATTGAGGATGGTAATCAAAGGATTAATAGATTTAGGACGAGGATTTATTTCTCAGTTATGTCATTTTCAATTTAACTGTGAACTCACTGCGGGTGTAACAAGTCGACTATGGATGTTTACTAAACAATGACACCTGACACCACCTCTCGTTTTCCAGAGGTGCATGTTTGTCCAATGTTCACCAGATTTGTATATTGTGTGCTGGGCATCCTGAATATTAACTTTTTGTTATCTGTCAGTTTGATATGATTAGATCCTTATAGTCGTCTATGCCAAAGTAAAAATTGTTATTCCAATTGAGGTAACGTATCATTTTGTTTTAGTGCAAATATATATCTTCTAGTAATTTTCGATAAGTGGATTAACATCACCATATTATAGATCGAAATGAAACAATCTTTACATTTGTCCTGTCAAAATTATGATTTAAAGCAATATAAGATATCGTCGACAACATCTTGATGGAAAAGTATTCGATAAACTCTAAAACATGGAACTCAGATTCCAGAATGAAATAACTACTGTGTAACTGGAATTTTTCGTCCATGGGTATATTCCATATTTTACAACAGAAAACATATTCACCCTGTCTTAAATTCGTCTTTAATTACCATTGCCTCATGGATGACTTGCACGTCCCTGCTTCATTATTTAGTTTGAAAATTTTGTTTTCATTTTAAATTCGCTTTACCATCTAAGGGTGAAAATGGCGGAAATTAAACGAGGGCAAAATATCCGGTTATACAGTACTATATTGCAATGTATATTTCATAAACGTAATCCTGTTATGCAATATCAAACATCTCAGATACCAAAGTATAAATCTTTAGAATGTCCAGGACACAGATACCAATCCGGCAAAAATGAACAAACACGGACCTTTGGAAACCAAGAGGTGGGATCACGTGCCATGGTGAAGTAAGCATCCCCCGTCGACCGGTCACACCCGCCGTGAATCCACAGTCAAGTCCTAATGAAATACGTGAGGATCGAATCTTCGTCACAATTGGTACAGACGTCTCAACAACCGCCAACAAAAAGACAACTCAACATTTCACCCAGTGAAACAGAGTAATCGCAAACAAGACTATATACCAACCGTTTGTTGAATTGTTTAGAATATTTAAGTATCCACATCTGATTACAAGCGACTGTACAGTATTGCTGAAGTTTCTCCTTAACGGCTGTCAATATCTTGGTAAGGAGTAAAGATAAAGGTTTGGTAGAACATTTGCTGGGTCCTGCTATGTACCTCTGCTTATATGGGGTTTTATGAAGTTTAGGTATCCAATATAAATATGGTAGCTCAAAATCAGTATAGGTTGTAGGTGCGTCAAAAGAGCGTAATAAGGACACGTAATTTTGAAGGATCTCGCCCTTTGAAAGTGAGGTACGTGTGTATGTAGGATTACCAGAATTCGTATTAAACCCTAGCTCCTCTAATAAACAATTATAGTAATGTGCCTTGTATATAAAAATTATATTTATTTGAGACTTTGTCTGCTGGTTGGTGATGTAATCTATCCAGTTCAGTTACTACTTCTGGATCACTTAATACAGATGGATAACGTGTTTTATAGTGAGTGCAAACATTCGGGGGACCACGCACCACGCATAAGTTGAAACCGAAGCAATGCATTGCCTATTCACATATACACATTTTCTTTACCACGAATTTATAAGAAATACACAAGCACTTGCGTCCAATTTTGTCTTTGATAGAAGGTTGTTTACTGCAAATCGCAAGTTCTCGACACTCGGTAATCTTCGTACAAATAACCGAAAGTTAAATCACGAGGGTCACTGTGATGGCGAATTCAAAAGCACGATTACAACGGGCTATTTGTGGCGAGTTTATTCTGACAATATGCATGCATTTGTTCTTTAATCCATTAAGTGATCTCTTACTGTGATATATATGGGATAAAGTGTTGCAATACCTTGAAAGTCAAGTCAACACATTACTTGATACAAATGCATTGCAAATACACGTTCATAATACGTTGCATTATGCAAAAGTCTATTTGTTTCAAGAATGCAACACCTTTCCTTCAGAAAATTGTCACACGTATTACGTCAATTATTAAAGCTAAGCAGTACTGTAAATAACAAATGTGATAAGAAAAAAGTCACAAAAACTTTTGATTTGAATACATTCATGTGAAGGATTTATGGTCAAGCGTCAGGTTGAAGTTGTCAAACTGTCTATGCGTTTGTTTACTAATACTTAAGTAATCTTTATACATTAAAATCAATACTTAGGAATAGAATAAAACTGAAGTGCTTATGAGAAAATCATTTTGAGAATGTTAAACTATATTAAGTTTTTGTAAAAATTTGTAATTGACTTCGTTAAATCATATATAAGATTACAGGAATGACAACGTAACCATAAAATTTGTCCTAAGTTTATATTTGGTGTCATATCTCAATACGTGTGTACTGAACTGTCATGAACATATAGTAATCATTCTTAACCTAAATAAAGCAATATTGAATGACAAAATTATTTAAATAAAGTAAAGAGATTCTTCTGCCGAATAAACGTTAAAGCCAGAACAAAAAATCGGTCAACAAAGTAAATATTGATACAATATTAAACAAGTGTTTATTACACCAATTCTAAACAAATATGACTCCGTAAATCTGCAGTCTCAAAAATTGTGAATACATTTAAATATTTAAGCTACATTTTCCGGATTTAGACAGTAAACACTAAACATGTTATTACGTGACCTGCCTGTTTCTAATTTAATGGGTTTTTTTGTCAGTTACAAAAAACCTAGTCCACTTCAACTTATTTTACATTTTATCGGGTAAATCAAAGATCATGAATCACGTTAAAATCTGTTCACACCCAGAAATTTGAATAAATGTTGTCAATTATTCAATGCAACAAATGTCTTCAATCGTCATCCTGAATCGTGATTTGAGCTGAATAAAAGTTATTTTTATATCGAAAAAATCACATTTATCCTTGGCGAATGTCGTCATAAGATTTTAAGTGACACACCCCTTTATGGTCTTCAGAATTTTAACCTTATTGCTAGACAAATAAAATAAAATTAAAAAAATCTTTATATTTAAATAATATAAACATGCGAATATCAGAAAATGAACCCAAAGTTCTTGGACTGTCGTATTTTCTATTCTAGAATGAATGGATGAGTACATGAGTAAATCTATTGATGAAGTGAAATAAACAGGACATAAATAAATTACTGCAAAATTTCAATAAATGTAAGATGATCCTTTTCAAAACATATTTGTGTTTATCGCTATTGAATATCGTATCGCATATTGAAATATAAATAGAATGAAGTAATTGATAATGACTAAACCACGCATAGACTGTCATGAACATATTCAGACACACAGACTACCCGACACACAGACACAGACTGTCATGCACATATACAGACACACAGACTATCCGACACACAAACACAAACAGACTGTCATGCACATATACAGACACACAGAGACTGTCATGCACATATACAGACACACACAGACTGTCATGCACATATATAGACACAGACACACACAGACTGTCATGTGCATATACAGACACACACAGACTGTCATGCACATATACAGACACAAACAGACTGTCATGCACATATATAGACACACACAGACTGTCATGTGCATATACAGACACAAACAGACTGTCATGCACATATACAGACTGTCATGTGCATATACAGACACACACAGACTGTCATGCACATATAAAGACACACAGGCACACACAGACTATCAGACACAAACAGACTGTCATGCACATATACAGACACACAGACACACAGAGACTGTCATGTGCATATACAGACACACACAGACTGTCATGCACATATACAGTAACAACAGACACAAACAGACTGTCATGTGCATATACAGACACACACAGACTGTCATGTGCATATACAGACACACACAGACTGTCATGTGCATATACAGACACACACAGACTGTCATGTGCATATACAGACACACACAGACTGTCATGTGCATATACAGACACACACAGACTGTAATGTGCATATACAGACACACACAGGCTATCATGCACATATACAGACACACAGAGGCTATCAGACACAAACATACTGTCATGCACATATACAGACACACAGAGACTATCATGCACATATACAGACACACAGAGACACAAACAGACTGTCATGCACATATACAGACACACAGAGACACAAACAGACTGTCATGTGCATATACAGACACACAGACTGTCATGTGCATATACAGACACACAGACTATCAGACACAAACAGACTGTCATGCACATATACAGACACACAGAGACACAAACAGACTGTCATGTGCATATACAGACAAACAGAGACACAAACAGACTGTCATGCGCATATAGAGACACACAGACTATCAGACACAAACAGACTACCATGCACATATACAAACACAAACAGTGTCATGCACATACAAACACACAGACACACAAATAGACTGTCATGCAGAAATATACGAATACACAGACTATCATACACATATTCAGACACATACAGACTGTCAGACGCAGCACAAAGACTTAAATACTGTCATGAATATATAGACACACAGAGACTGTCAGACACACATAGACTGTCAGACACACAGAATGTCAGACACACAGAGACTGTCAGACACAAAGACTGTCAGACACACAGAGACTGTCAGACACACAGAGACTGTCAGACACACAGAGTCTGTCAGACACACAGAGGCTGTCAGACACACAGACTGTCAGAAACATAGAGACTGTCAGACACACAAAGACTGTCAGACACACAGAGACTGTCAGACACACAGAGACTGTCAGACACAGAGACTGTCAGAAACACAGAGACTGTCAGACACACAGAGACTGTCAGACACACAGAGACTGTCAGACACACAGAGAATGTCATCAACATCACAAACATACGATCATTTGTCCAAAATCTTATTCACTTTTTGCCTAAAAGGGCGTATTCTATTCTGTCTTGTCTCCAAACATTTTCCGGAATACTAACCAATTAAACAACTTGATTTCTATTTAAAATTTGAGCTGAACTATTGAAGTCTTACTGACAAAAACGGTCATCTTGGAACATTTTACTATGGTATTATGTTGATATTATTTCCGTTATCATTGAAAACGGGACGCCACTATATAACTCTATAACAAAGTGTTGAGTGTGGTGTTAAACAAGATTTAAAACAAAGAAACAAAATATCATCAATACACCCGACATTATGAATTGTAAAATAAGAGAGGTTAATATATTATCCATTTTGATCATATGTCCAAATTCAGCTGTCAGGTCAAATCATAACTTAACCCTTTCAGTATGCAAAATAAATAAGTAAATCACTCAAATTTAACAAATTTTCGGTCTTTATCAAGTGAAAGACGACAATATGTATATCAGTTACATAGTATTAAGTCTGCACAATACAAAGCTCCAGTGCAAATCAAATATCATATTTCGCATACTGATACTTCCCTTTGGAGGACATAAAATTTTATTGGAATTAACCCTTTCATCCTTGAATATCTTAGTGGTATGCTCTATTTATTGTTTAAGACCAGTCTATTATGGTACGTAGGGTTGAAAGGATAAAAGAAGAAAGGGGACACTTGTACTTGCTCTGAAACAGCCAATTTACCAAAAAAATATATTATTATTAATAATAATAACAATAATAATAATAATAATATTAATATTAATAATAATAATAATAATAATTTTTTTTTTTCAGATGGTTCCTACTCAAAAATCAACATAATATATATATATCTAGACTAGTTTACATCGCACTATACCAGTTAAAATTTGACATATCCAAAATGCAAAACCTTATTGCACTGGAACGCCAACCTGGTATGACCTAATAGTACCAGGTGGTCACAGGTGATACAATATACAGCATTGAGTAAAACAAGCAATAGAAAAGAAGATATTTCCTCAAACCATAAAGAGTCGACAATAACATACATATTTTGCAGCAACAACAACAACAACAACAACAACACAAACGAATTCCCATATAAATCAGAGCAATATAACTTTGGTATGTATGTTTATAAGAATTAATAGCAACTTATTAATAGTAAACGTCTCCAGGATGCAATGCATCAACCTAATCGGCATTGAACCAACAGGGGCCTGCAAAAATGCATGTGGGATCAAGTGCCATGACAGAGTATTTATCGCCTGTTAACGGTCACCACAGATAGATCGAGACAAATTCAAATGAAATGAAGAAGGACTAAACCCTCATCAAAATCTGTATAGACGATTTTGCAATCTTCATCGAACGAGTAACTCAACATTTCATGTAGTGAAACACAGTAATTGCAAAGTAGGTCATGGCATGACAATACTCAATGACCTATGATATGAGAGAATCATACGGATAATCGAATGAATAAGCTAAAAATAGATCGTATATAAAGCTCTTTGCCGGTTAGGTTTTAAGTCGTATATTGTTTGTCTGTCAACGCGATGCTGTCCATGTCCTTCGAAAACAATATACCTTGGGTTGTTTATTTGTACACCGTTAAACATAAGGCAACGGAACATAATAATTGTAGCTTATTACCCTGGAAACAAATGAAGAAATGTGGTTATTAAAGTAGATGTATAAATATATCATTTTAT
>BROG01002066.1:0-17089 GCA_030159075.1 Atrina japonica | reverse complement strand
ATCGCATTGACATATGTATGAAAAGTTTTCAAAACTATTGCATATGAATGATTTTGTTTGTCGCAAGTGGAATATAAACTGAAGTTTAGCGATTTTTGTTACTTTTATAATATAGTTTCATAATATGGAGTAACTATTGGGAAGCCAAGTAGCACTGAAATAAGTCAAGGTTGTAATATAAATAGATCTAATATTGGTAAGTAGGTTTTCTACTTTTTTTTCTATGTTTTGTCCATTCAATATGGACAAGTTTATTCCTCGTTTTTATTTCCAAGCAGTTCTCTTCTTTGAAAATATATCTAGTTCTTAATTTACTCATATGCTGTCTCATTTAAAGGGGCATTAGCTGATTTTTCTTTTTCAAACATTTTTGTTTCCTTTTTTACTTCTTAAATTAATAGACAATATCAAATAAGAGATATACACAGGCATAAAAGTTTTTAAATTCCTATATATTTTGTGAACATTGCTCGAGAAATCCAAGTTTGGCACTTTTTCACTTGGAATTGATAAACTCAGCCTTACTATTTGTAATAGTGCTGTGTTTTAAAAATAAATCAATTTTTCTACCTTTACTACTTATACTTGATGCACAATAACAAATAAGAGCTATACACGGGCATAAAAAATCTTATATTCCTATATATTTTGTGAAAAAAGGTAAGATGCAGTGTGGTATTCATATACAAGTAGTAAGGTTGAGTTAATCAACTGCAATTGAAAAAGTGCCAAACCTGGGTTTCTGAAGCCATTTTCACGAAATATATAGGAATTTAAGAATTTTTTTGCCTGTGTATCTCTCTTTTTTGTTATTGTATATTAATCTAAGTAGTAAAAAGGACAGACAATATTTTGGAAAGAAAAGCACAGCTTATGCTCCTTTTAGTGACTGTACATGTATTTTCATATATGTAAATAGTGAGTAGATCTTGCCGTATAGACTGGGTTCTAGTGGGACTAATTTCGGAGCGGTACTGTAGTTCAAATATAGTACCTAAAGATAGTGTATCATTGCATATTATCCTACCTATGGGGTCTGTGTACCATGTGATAGCAAATACGTCTATTTAAATTGCATATGATGATGATTGATTTCGTTTTCAATAGATAAATTAATACTTGATTAACAGTTGCCAAATTTGTAAATTCGAACCTTCTCAACCGAAACGGTTCTTCCACGAATAAAATTACCTGGGTCGGTCTGTATTTTAAAAAAATGTAACATTTGTTTAAATTAAAATTTTGTCAAAAGGTAAAGTTTAATCCAAGACGAGATAAAATGCACTAAATGTAATCAAATTAAATATTTGAACGGTATTTGGAGTTAAATTGAGTGCTTATTTAGATCACATAAAAAGGCAGGTAAGGCAACTTGGTGGGTCTATATAATACAAAAGAAGCTTGCAAGAGAACTTAAAATGAAAAGGATCCTTGAATACGTGGCGCTCCTGAAATATTGCATAATGTACACTGGCACGTGCCTTTAGTGGTGTCAATGAATGGGACGCACACTGAATTACATGTATTCACAGAAAAGCCGGACAGATATGCCGTCCGACCATTCGACAATCGATACTCGAAAATTTGAAGAAAATCTCGACTGTCAGTTTTAACTTGAAATAAATTAAAGGTGCCCGCAGTTTTGCCTGATCACCTTAATAGTTAGCACCTCTCAACATACGAAAATATGCAATGTTTTCTTTTAAACAGATAATATAAATTAAGCACGATATATTTGGACGAAAAAAATATTGATCACTGAGAAATTAAATCTTTTAACTTATGTATTCTTAATAATATTTTCCTATATGCGTAACTTCGATTGCCAAAATTAATTTTTCCGAAGTGGATGTGACTATCTATATAAATAAAGGAATAAATAAATAATAGAATAAATAAATAAATAAGTTTATAGCCTGGCGATTATTTGTCAATGGAAAAGGGAAAGCTGTAAAAGCTGTTGAACCTATCGAACACACCCTTCGTAATCTATATTTATTATAAAAGGGATAAAGTAGGGTCCTGTGATAAAGAACATAGGTGTAAAATGACGCCTCGAGAGTCCTCGAATACATCAAATATTTATTTACGTAATATTTCCCCTTCATGTACAATTTGGTAGGCGTGTTCAAGCGAAGGTATTTTTTGTCATTTCTTTTTTTATTGTTATTGTTATTATTATTACCTATAATTGGCTTAATATCAAATTTCGGATTTCCAACAAATATGTGAAGTTTAGCTTTTGATGTACGGGAAAATTAATTATTTTTCTAAAACGTTTTTCTTTCTTGAATTAAAACACTTTTAAAATCAAGCCTATTATGAAAAACGTGTATGATGTTCCTTTAGAAGAGAGAGGTTTAATAACAATAATTCTCTCTCCAAAATTCAACCTGGCCACTTGTGCCTTAATTCATATCGAAGTGAAGCCGAACTTTAACAATGCCGATCCATACTTCAAAGGAAAACGATGGACGTATTAGATTATATTTGAAATCAATTTTTGGCATTATTAGTAGATTTAACAGCTTAGAACTAAAATAACAGTAATATAGTTTGATAACTTCATCAATTAGATCTTTTGACAAATCCGCTCTGTGATCCCCTATAGTGAATTCTACTCATTGAAGATGACATCAGGTTTTGTCTAATAACAATACAGATGTCAAATAAGTGCATATCTGTTTCACCCAGGCTCTTTTTCTTATCTTTTTTAATGATAACTCAGATAGGCTACTTAGGGCCATGTAATTATACAAACCACGCAGCTGCCATCGTCTTTAATTTTGCGTTTTCTTTTTTGCAACAATTTGTTTGTTTTTTTTATTTAAACTGTTGAAAATGAAACAAATTACGTTCTAAGTAAATAATTGGCCGTGGTTTTCTTTGATATTCGAAGGAATGGCGTCATTTCCCAATCTTACAAGTAGGACCACTTTGAAAGTTGAATGACACATTTTTTACTACTGCTATGGCAAGGGTAAAGTACTTTTACATGTGCACAAAGATCTATATTGTTGCATATCAGTTATAAGAAAGGTTGGGTATATTAGAATTTGACTATATCGAATGGTTTAGGACTCCAGATGGGAAGAGCATCCAGTTCCGCTTTTGCAGATTCAGTTCATTTCAGTATACAGTTCCCATCTAAGAAAAAATTACATGCGTTCAGGACATAATTTCTTTCCATATTAAAGTGCACTATCACATAATATCCCCCTTTGAATGAAACAATATTCGACTAGGCTTGAACATTCCGGGTAAAACTCTTAACCGGGTTCATTTTCAGTAAAAATATACACGTGAAATTCTATGCAACAACATTGAGAACCTGGTTAAAATGAGTTGTTAGTCACTGGTTCTAATTCAGGTATTGAATCTTCTATAAATATATAGGTACCAAAATAACCATATCCATTGGTATCCTTACATTATGTATTGTGAACATGTGCCAAATTATCATAATAGACCTATTAGTATACTTGAACATATTTTTATACAGATATTACCAAACCAAAAGTTTTTATTATATGCTACATAGTTTATTTTCAAAAATACATGTACATGTTTTTCTTTCTTACTATACGAATATTTTTTACATTTTAAAGAGGCATCATTTTAATTCTTGCAAACCTTCTTCAGAAAGTGCTCGAATCGCAAACTAAACTAGTAGATTAACATTTCCATTTTAATTGTGTAACTATTCAGACGTGTTCGTTGAACGCAATGTGCAGAAAGTTGATGAAAAAAGAATAAATGACCTATGGTTCTAAATATTATTAACACTACCAAACTTATAGTTTTATAATAAAGGCTAAAACAAATACAGAAGATGTGTTGAATATGCTGTGATGAAGTATTCACCATGTTTCTCCGGTCAAACTACACAAATGGGTCAAACTGACTAGTTACCCTCCAACATTTTAAAACACTTACACTCGTCCCTGATTTCAAAATCTTTAGGGCTTACTTTGCCTGTTTTCAATTGTGTATATAATCGGTTTCGTATTCTAATTTTTACATTTTCTGTAATCTAAATGAATTTAAAAACTAATACATACGACACCATATTCCTCTAACTTCAATATGTCTCTCTTTCTTGGGGTATCCCAGATCCTAAGACGAAGTTCTACCAAGATTTAGAATTACTTTTCTTTTTGTAAAATCGGGTAACAATAAAAAAGTAGCTTAAAATATTGATAGAATTTCGGCCTACCAAAAAACATAACATGAAATATGAATTATTACTTTGCAAAACAAAACTTACAATTCAAGCCAACGGTATGTTCGAGAATTTAAATATCAAACTATACGTATACTGGCTCGAATTTTGTTTGAACATCTAAATATATAACTAGAGACAATAGATTTAATATTTTAAAGTTAATTTTTTTTGCACTTAAAGAAAAATTAAGCTTTTAACATAAAGGAAATGAAAATTATTTGTAAGCGGAGATTTCGTCTGAAATTATACTAAGTACCGCACACAACCATAGTTATCAATCCCTGGTGTTTTGTCAGTATTGGATTTCCGGAATTTATGCACCAAAACAAAGGAACATGGAAAAATGACTGTTGTATGAAATTGAAATAATTACTTGTAAACAGCTGTAAGTTTAACCATCAAACGACGTAGACGTTACATAATAACATTGAATTGCACCTAAACAAATGATCAAACAAACTATGATAAAAGTATGAGGTTTGTAAAGTTGTAGACAAACCAATCTCTAATGTTGCGTAATTCGACAAAATTAGTTTAAATGTTGCTAATATTTCCTAAGATCGATATATGCTGTGAGAATACGAAGGGTAAGGGCACGATTAACAGGTACACCGATATATCACATGGTTATAAAATGCACTATTTACCAAACTGTGAATATATAAATTACATGCAATTATATATTCATAAATAGTCGTAAATACAAATGAAAGACAGCGACGTTAAGTTTGGAGGGCGGTGGAGGTTTGACAGGAGGCACTAGTTTTGCAAGTTTTACAATTTCAATTTGTCATTTTTTTTAATTCTTTTTCTTCCCTCCTCTGCTAGCTGGGTACTGTGAAAAAGGTTAGAATATCAAAGTTTGAAATATTTTTGATAAAGAAACTAAACCATTTCTCAACAATATTTTAATTGTTATCATTTCTATCATTGTTGTTGTTGTCTTTTTTCCAAAATATCAATGCCCCGTGTCCCCGGGACACTTCCAGGGTTTAACCACTTTACTTTGACAATATCACACTTACGTTAAAGACTCCCCATGTTTTATCAAACGTAATGTTTCCGACGAGACCACCGAAACAGTGACCTCCGTACCACCAATATCACCTTATTGCTGTTATATTTATCCGCGATTGAAAATGCGAAATAAAAGTATCAAAAATCTTAAATTCAACAAAGTTTAAAGAAAGAACTAGATTAAACTATTTTTGTTCGTTCGATTCATTTGTTTAATCACTCGAACATCTACGATGATTATTATTATTATCATCATTACAGAAACGAAACGTTTTGACGACTGGGTACGTGTAATTGGCTTTGAGGAATCTTAATTCCCCAAATCATGATACTATCTCCGATTCTTTCTCCCGATGCAGCATTTCGTGTTATCACGCCGGATGGAAGTCACGTTCAGAATGGACCGTCAATCAAAATGAAATAATAATATAAAATTGTTGAAATTGCGAGATATCTTTTAAAGATTGTATTGAAATGCATTCGTGTGAAGAGATGGAAGTGAAGAATTAATAATTAAAATACAATCGTACAATACTTTAAAAGGCTTCATGACGGCTACCTGAAATGTCTGTGTTGAAACGATAAACATAAGCGGTATCTTAAGTGTACTTATTAACTTCTGTATCCTCCTTATAACACAACGGATAACTACTACAAAAGATTTAAAGGTATGGCAATAGAAAAAAAAAACAGAAAAGAAAGGGAAAAAGAAATACACTAAAAGTTGATACTCCCAAACCATATTTGAAATTTCATATTTAAAAGTACATGGGAACCTCGATGTAAAGATGGGGCACGTTAAGTAAATCGGTTTAACCTTATACAGCACCCTAACAGTTGTATACGTCTAATATAATTTATTACCATTCATGGATTCCGTTTTCAGTCTTCATTCCGTGTTTTTTTCCTTTATACATACTCGCATTTCATCGAATAAGTCTGACGCGATATGCTAATTCATTGAAATTTAATTCCTAATTTTTCTTCATCCGTGCCAATTATCTGGATATTAAAAACATCCGACATTTTGGGTCTTACCTGCTGTGGTTTGGAATACATGAAATGCATACTGGCCCAGCTGTAAGTGTTACTAACAGAGTCGCGTGCCTTTCCCTTTAAAAAGCTGTAAAATATTCAATATCTAGTTCCTCACATTACAGTCTATCAATTAATAGACATTTTTATAACTTTTTAATCGATCGAGTGGCTTCGTTATACATACAAAAAGAACTTTAAACAGGCAACGGAAGTTGGACAATACTAAAATATCTGTTGGAAAATAATGAAATGGGAAAAAACTATCAGCCTAAATATACCATAACGAACTTTTTTTGTTGTCACTGAGCAATATCAAATTTACAGATAAAATTTGAAAAATGGTAATGAAGAAACAAATTTAAATTATTAAGATATTTACTGTCTTATTCTCGCAGTTTATAATTCAAATGTAAAGCACCTGCGAAACATAGGGAAACCCAAATCTGAATTGAAGACTACATTTCAGAAAGGTTAATACAACTCGGAATGCAAGGTGTCAGTATTAAAATCAGTAAAAAGCAGTTGGTCTCTTCTCGGGTACATTGTAACCGTGTTCTCCACCAATGACAAGTATCCGCCAATATATATAATTGAAATATTGTTGAAATTGGCATAAAAACTATTCAAAACTCATTTATATTCAAACCAGTTAAAACCCGATATAAGTCAAATAAAAACAAACAAACGAAAAATAAAAAAGAACAAAATAAATAATAGCTACCCAAACACTCAAACCTATCCATAGAAAGAGAAATAATTTGACAAATCATCTACACAAGCATGTTATCTCAGATATCGTTATGGAAAATATCTGTGGAATTAAGAAGTTTAATAGCTTACAGTATCTTAACGTATAGCATTTCAAAGGGAATAAACGGTTTCCATAACGATATTACAAAGTGAATAAAAGGTTTCCAAAACAATTTTTCAAAGTAAATCAAAGGTTTTTGAAATAACTTTTGAAAGGGAATAAAAATTTTCAAAAATTATTTTTCAAGGGGAATAAAAGGGCCCAAAACAACTTTTAAAGCTGAATGCAAGTAAAAGGTTTTTAAAACAATTTTTTCAAAGGGGATTAACAGGCTCCAAAACAACATTTCAAAGTGAATAAAGGTTTTCAAAACACATTTTAAGAGTGAATAGAAAGTTTTTAAAGAACTTTTCAAAGGGAATAAATTTTTAAAAACAATTTTGCTAAGGTATAAAAGGTTTCAAAAACAACTTTTTGAAGTGAATAAAATGTTTTATCAAAACAATATTTCAAAACACCGGAATAAAAGGGTTCCACAACAACTATTCAAAATGAATAATAGGGTTCCAAAACATCTTTAGCTTCCCTACATTAATTTGTATTATACGAGCGCTTTCGATTAAGCTAGGTACAAGTAAGGATTCATTTGATGAAAGGTCAATGCCACTGATACTAATCAAAGAACTGGTACGATTTGATAGTGAAGGTTTAAGGTTGTACAATACACTTTCTACACTTAAAAATATATATTTTGTACATATGTTATTAAGATATTGCAGGTTGTTTAAATAAAGCAATACAACCTGTTAACTGAGAAAAGGGCTACCAAACAACCAAAAACCTGCTCGAATAACTTAATTTTATTACAAAATAACAAAACAGGCACTTTATATCTTATATCTTATTTAACTAATTGAAAAGTAACAAAATAGAAATATCACCATACTCATGAAGAACATTGGGCAAACTTTGTATGGCAGCTATTTTTGGACAAATCCTCTAGACCTATGTTATAAACGAATTCATGCTCTTTCTGAAAGTCAAATTTTAAACATTAAAATTTGAAATTTGTGTATGTTGATGTTGAATTTATGTTGATGCCATTGCAATATATTTACAATTTCTCGTCATTGCGTTGTGCAATTAACCTAGATTGGAATTGTGCTTTGACTGTGACCCGAGAGCCTGTACGTTGAGATAACTGAGTCGATGTACCATCAACTCGCAAAATTGGAATATTTCAGCAACAATTGGTTTCACAGTATTAGTTTACCCTAGCGTGGAGTGAACTGTGTAAATTTTCATAAATCTTGCACAGATGTTAGATGGAATATAAAAACTATATCGATCCTTAGGTTAGTAGGCCAGGCTTGATAAATGCTAGTGAAAAATAAATTGCATCAATATATGGTGAAGGACCAATAAATACATGTATGTCAATTATAATCATTTTCCTTCTTTTCCAATCTGTAGCGATAAATGATATCATCATCAGAAATCAATTATCTTACTTGCATTTCAAGATGTTGTTTTCCAATAAAAATACAATTGACCCAGGATTACAGATGCAAGAAGTTGTTTCTTTTACAAAATAACAGAATGTTATTCCCAAAGTTTTCGTCAATACAAAATATAACTTTGGAAATTTTGTATATAAACATTTTATGAAAAATTAATCATTTGGAGTCAAGCCTGAGATGTGCCTTAGGATGTCCAACATAATTTAAAAATTAAAGATCTAGCAGTATTAACATTGTATCTTTACACAGGTATTAACATCGTATCTTTACACAGGTATTAACGTTGTATCTTTACACAGGTATTAACATTATCTCTTTACACAGGTATTAACATTATATCTTTACACAGGTATTAACATTGTATCTTTACACAGGTATTAACGTTGTATCTTTACACAGGTATTAACATTATATCTTAACACAGGTATTAACATTGTATCTTAACACAGGTATTAACATTGTATCTTTACACAGGTATTAACGTTGTATATTTACACAGGTATTAACGTTGTATCTTTACACAGGTATTAACGTTGTATCTTTACATAGGTATTAACATTATATCTTTACACAGGTATTAACATTGTATCTTTACTCAGGTATTAACATTGTATCTTTACACAGGTATTAACGTTGTATCTTTACACAGGTATTAACGTTGTATCTTTACACAGGTATTAACGTTGTATCTTTACACAGGTATTAACGTTGTATCTTTACACAGGTATTAACATTGTATCTTTACACAGGTATTAACATTGTATCTTTACACAGGTATTAGCATTGTATCTTTACATAGGTATTAACATTGTATCTTTACACAGGTATTAACATTGTATCTTTACACAGGTATTAACATTATATCTTTACACAGATATTAACGTTGTATCTTGACACAGATATTAACATTGTATCTTTACACAGGTATTAACATTGTATCTTTACACAGGTATTAACATTATATCTTTACACAGGTATTATAATTGTATCTTTACACAGGTATTAACATTGTATCTTCACATAGGTATTACCATTGTATCTTCACATAGGTATTAACATTGTATCTTTACATAGG
This sequence comes from Atrina japonica, assembly GCA_030159075.1. NCBI lineage: Eukaryota > Metazoa > Mollusca > Bivalvia > Pterioida > Pinnidae > Atrina > Atrina japonica. The sequence continues at coordinate 7,463 of BROG01002066.1, read as the reverse complement.
TATTAACATTGTATCTTTACACAGGTATTAACATTATATCTTTACACAGGTATTAAAATTTTGTCTTCACATAGGTATTAACATTGTATCTTCACATAGGTATTAACATTGTATCTTCACATAGGTATTAACATTGTATCTTTACACAGGTATTAACATTGTATCTTTACACAGGTATTAACATTATATCTTTACACAGGTATTACCATTGTATCTTTACACAGATATTAACATTATATCTTTACACAGGTATTAACATTGTATCTTTACACAGGTATTAACGTTGTATCTTTACACAGGTATTAACATTATATCTTTACTCAGGTATTAACATTGTATCTTTACACAGGTATTAACGTTGTATCTTTACACAGGTATTAACATTATATCTTTACACAGGTATTAACATTATATCTTTACACAGGTATTAACATTATATCTTTACATAGATATTCATCGGATCTTTACATAGGTATTAACATTGTATCTTTACACAGGTATTATCATTATATCTTTACACAGGTATTAACATTGTATCTTTACACAGGTATTAACGTTGTATCTTTACACAGGTATTAACATTATATCTTTACACAGGTATTAACATTGTATCTTTACACAGGTATTAACGTTGTATCTTTACACAGGTATTAACATTATATCTTTACACAGGTATTAACATTGTATCTTTACACAGGTATTAACATTATATCTTTACACAGGTATTAACATTGTCAATGGAGACGACACACAATATAATGAGGGTTGTTTATGGGGGAAAATTTACCTATTTAGATTTAAGTGAAAGATAAAATTGGCATATAAAGAGTTATAGCCGACAAATTGTGGGAGCTTAAAGTGAAACTAGAAGGCTTGGGAGCTTCATCCATTTTATTTTTTGCGACATCATTATCATGATATCAGAGAGCATTTCCGGAAGTGGTCCTGTCTAAGAGACCTATCCATTTTATCGAGAAATAAAATGAATACAACGGCCAATCACAGTTGGTGTCTTATACAAAAATTAAATTGTTTACATAGATATGAGAAACATCATTTCTGTACAAAAAAGTTAACTTGATTGCAACATTAAAATATTATTTCAATAATGGTATATATATTTGCACCACAGAAAAACAATGAAACGTAAGAATTGATTATTTGTTTTTTTAATTATTGTTGTTTAACGTTTGTAAAAATTAACAGAAAATATATAGAAATCATTCTAATACAATTTGTTGATAGCATATTATATCGGTGAGCTGGTTGTGTAAAAATATCATAAAAATAAGTGCACTGACACTGCTACACGTATAAAGTTACGTGAGTAATACATTAGCTTTGAGGAAATTTACCGAGCAAAAGAGTGTTCAAGCATAACCTAAAGATACTAAGGTTATTTAAAAGCTAGTTTATTAATATATATTAACAAAATACAGAAACACTACGCACATAAATTACAGTTAACACCCTTAAAAAAAGTAAGGATACATCATTGATGCAGTGTACTTTTTCAACACATTCTAATTTATATCTTAAAAAAATGTTCAACTTTTTTTTTATAACAAATTTCAATGTTTCTTATGTAACTAACGAACTCCATGAAATTGATGATGTATCAAAACTGTAAATTTAATACTTAGAATTTATTGATGTTATATATAAATTTTGAATATAATATATAGAAATTCTAATGTTACACAAATACAGAAATCAAGTCATTGGACATACATGGATCTCAGTATTAATTAGAGGTGAGATTTCAGTAACCAATTAATGCGTAGTTTTAATATTATCTGAGAAGTAATTCCACCGCTTGTCAACATTTGAATCATACGCAACTGAACCAATCAGGTTTCAGGGTTATCAAAGCTTTCAAAAGTTAAAGAATGTAGATAGTGTTTAATCCAGAGCTGATATACACAAAGGATAAATGATGTAATTATATAACCTTCTTATATTTTGCGAATTGAAATTTTTAATTTCCATTTCGAATATCGAGATCCCTTTAGTTCATACAAAAATAATGTCATTTGGTATTTGTACAATTTCTTTGTCGAATGTTCGGAACAAATACATGGTAATTGTTATTTTGATATGATACAAATCCGGGTAAAATTTATAGACATTTATTATAACTAAATGTTCTTATGATGATAAAACGCCACAATCATTATTGTGTGACGTGTTTTAGCAAATGCACCTGTCGTGAGTCCAATTTAATGTCTCTTAGGACAACTCGAGGAGCACCAAACAAAATCAAAACCCGAAACCTGATCATAATTTAAAGCTTAAAATATATGCGTGTATGACTTTTCATCTATCTATATCTAAAACCAATACATGTCAAATACTCTTCATTAGGACTGTGTCACTATAAGTAATTATAACGAGAATAATATTTCATAGTTTCTTGATCCGACGGAAAATGAAACGAGAACTTCGGTGGGCAATGCACTCTACTTCAAACTTGTGTTATACTGATTGTGTCTAATGAATAGATTTAAAACCCGAAGAAAGGGAAGTGTCATTTCAGGACTCAACACCTTTTATTTTAAGGAGATCGATCCTGGTTATTTCTACAGTTACAGACAAATTCAATATCTATTCCTACGATCTTTGTGATGTCAATTTCTTGTTTGTGTAATTTACACCTAAAGAAAGGAAATTAAACAAATTGATGTTTAACTTTTTCTTTGTACGAGATAAGGTGCTTAAAATATCTTCTGTCGATACCAAGTGCCGATAGGGGTAGGGTTGACAATAGTTGGATATTTTAACGTTATATCTTACGCCACTTACCGGGAGCCTAAAATCTGATAAAACGGAAACTCGGGATCAAAATTGTCTACAGAAGTTGAAATTGATTACATTAAACTGGGGTGAAATAAGTTTGTCTGCTTTAAAACTTTTAATGTTTTCGGTATGTATATATAATATATATATATATATATATATAAATATATATATATATATATATATATATATATATATATATATATATATATATATATATATATATATATATATATATATATATATATATATATATATATATAAATTTTTAGTCCTAACACTTAATGGAGGTGTTTTACCATACATATAAATTGGGATTTTAACAATGTTAGAGTTTTTATGATTTTGTGTTAAATAAAATGTATGATTTTATCAGTTTCAGTCCAGTGTTTGATATATTAAGTAAAAGTGCAGCGTTATATGGATAATTATTCTGCATAATATACAGGCATGAATATATATATATATATATATATATATATATATATATATATATATATATATATATATATATATATATATATATATATATATATATATATATATATATTGTCCGTCAGAGGTCGTGGTCTATTCATTGGAAGGCATACAATTGTCTGTCATTCAACTACAAATTTCCGTCTTGGATTTATTTTCGATGATTTTGATTACCCACGAAAAAAGCGAATTAAATCCTAAACGAAAATTTTATGATATTTTAAAGTAAATTTCTATATATATATATTTACTGGATAATCACCATTATTTCGTATAGTGCAATATTAATCGGTTCACCATCATAACAAAAGGAACTGAAATACATGTATTAGAAATGGCATTTTGGTATAAAGAAAGCGAGAATTTTCTCAAAATCTTCAGAAGACCTGGGCCCGGCACCCTAAAATTTGAGAATTCACTCAAGTCTGAGAATATTCTCAAATTGGCCTGCTTAGCCAATCAGATTTCAGGATTTGCCATATTTGAGTAAAAGTTTTAGACTTAAGTACTTCTTAATTTCTGTCGTGACCGAAACTAACACTAGACTGATATCGTGTAGCTGACGCTAAAAGATCCACGCTCATTATCTCTAATTTTGTTGATATTCATAGTCATGTAGCTTCTGGTAATACGACTCTAAACCGATGTTTAGGTAATATTTATCTCATTTGAAATTGACAAACATCATTCCTTCTCCGACCCACAATAAACGGTTTGACGTAAAACTAATCTATAGTATTAACTGATAGTATGTAAAACAATTCCATCGAGTGTGGCTTGAGAGAGTCATATTGTTCTGCCTTCACACTTCTGAGAAATACAACACTGGTTTTAATTAAAAAATGAGAGTTCTAATCAACGTCATTTGAGCTCATGTTTAACATTTCTCTGAAGAGGTTAAGGATAACGTTTTAATGACACTGATTTAATATTTTTGGAAAATGTATTTCCCATATTGTGTTTAAGGTCTGTTTTGTCATTCGCAGCGTGTCTGCATTTAAATAATCTTTAATTTTGTCAAAAGTTCATCGTTTTTTATCTCCTTGTTAAAAATACATAAATTACTTCATATCTGAGATAGGAAAAAGTCAGTGAAATTATAGATTCCGAAATTTTAATCTGTTTTAAAATGTAAAAATTTAATGCGACATTAATACGGCCACCTGCAAACTGGTTGGACGCGGGATTTCTCATACGACTGCCAATACCAGACTATTAGTTCCACAAGAATGATAAAAATATATAACCAAATATTATATATTCAGGTTTTTATTTAAGAGTCATAGAAAAGAAAAATAATTGGATTGTACTTCATTTTCACATATGTATAATTTTGTGCTATTTATTTGAAATATCACTCTCGGGTGATTAGAGAGCATGTTAAATGGCGGCGATGTATCCGCGCCTTCTCCCGTTACTAATGTCTTGCGATAATATTACATATAGATGAATAAATTTATCTTCTGTTTCATCTTAATATACATACAAGTGAACAAAATTACCATTCAAAGATCGCGTAAATCATCCCGGTACAGAACGTTACATCAAATGTTGAAGAGTTTGATTGTGTAGAAGCAGACGATAACTATTTATTGGTCTCGTTTCAAGTCGTCAAAAACCACGTCATCAACATTTAGTTTTTCAATTTAACAAAAAGTCGTAGCATGAGAAAAAACCACTAATATTGATATACTAACTTCCACATTTTATGATATATTCTATTATAGCCGTGCACCCAGTCAAGCAACAAGTCACGGGTTTTGAACAGCTCATTCAAGAAGTGCACTGGAATCATGAAGAAAAGTCGATAAATTATTAAAAATTACAGAAAATATTGGAAACTTAAATTACAACATTTCCAATTAAATTTGAATAGGGTTTTGCCATGTCTTTGACTTGTCATGTATGAGAAACATTTACATTTAATTCCATTGGTGAATACAGCCATTACGCCTTTACAGTGTAAATGGGAATAAAACAAATAGCAATCGACCCTATTTAATGGCAACATTTAGTAGCAAACCCGATTTCCCACCAAAGGTTCAAGAATTGCGAATATTACCCCTTCCAATCGTATTGATATTTTTGTAAAATATTCTTATGTATCTCAAATCTAACCCGTCGTTAGTTGACAGGTTACCTACATACCTACATATCTTTTTTCTTTTCGTTTTTTATCGTGTAGAAAGTTCCAAACCATCCCGTAACTTTTTTTCATCTTTCCTATGATGTAGACACGGGGACATCAAAGTTGACATTGACATTGAATTGATTTATCACATATGTTTTCAGCACGTTCTACTCACGTGAAAATAACAAGAGTAACATTTGGAAATGCCGCATGATTTTCACGTTAATTCAGCTTCATATACAGTGATACTACCTGTGGTATTAATTTCATATGTAACTTACATAAAACTTTCCATGTGAATTCATGTGCAAAATGGAATTAATGTGAAAATCCTTGTGACTTTCATATGCAGTGTCTGTGAAATTGTTGCTAAATTAGCATCTTCGCTTGAAACTGAAATAAACGGAAGACATGGGGAAAAAGGTAAAGACTGTCTGCCTTGTAATCAATAAGCATTTATTTGAACTTCCTGAACTCTGGACAAATATAGATTTCATATAAATTTGGAATGTTTATAGGTTCTAACGTCATGTAAGATTTTTGTGAGACCTAAGAATGAGGTGCAAGAGTTAAATATCTTTTGAAAAAGGTAATACAGTAAAACCTGCTTTAAAGACCACCTGTGTATAACGACCACCTGGTCTTAAAGACTGGTTTTTGCTGCCCCAATACTTACTGTTTGTGTACAAATCAACCTCTTTATAAAGACCACCTCCCTATTAGTTTCACTGTATTTTAGTTTTACTCAGATGAAATATATTGGTTGCATGTCATTTTTAAAATATGTTTTAAATGGGTACAGGATAGAACAAAATGACTTAAAGTTACAAAAGTAAATAATATTAATACGGAATTGTATCACAAAAAAGATAACTGAGCGTTTTGTGTGTCTTTAGTAGGAAAAATGCAAACCCTGTGTGTGTGTGTGTGTGTTTGTGTGTGTGTGTGTGTGTGTTTAATTGACTGTGTTTGTTTGTGTATAGTGTGTGCAACTTTGTATGTATTTCCGTGAGGCTGAGAGTAAGAGAGATAGACTACACAATAAAGCCGTTGTTAGAGTTCAGTATTTCAATATCATTAACTTCGGTCAACTTATTTTACTTAGATAAACAGGTTCATTCGTGTGCCACTCTGGTTTCCATTTCACCTTTATCGATCAAAAGGTATGCCGGTATTGTCCGACTTAGAAAGGAGATAACGCCCATTGCTTTTGACACAGTCGATAGATATGGGAGTCAGTGAAAACAGGCTTGAATGATATCTTGTACATCAACAGTAACTCAATCTTAAATGAAACTGTCAAAAAACAAATTAAAAAAGGTAAACCGCAAATGTAAAGACAATACTTGCAGTACTGAGTCAGCGCACGAGCCAACTTTTAAAGTTATATCGGTTAACTAAGATAAAAATCAGGATTGCATAAATGTACCCGTTAATTCTGACAACAAAGATTGAAAGATAATATTTGTAGCGCTGTTTTAAGGTTTACTTATTGTGTACTACTTACACAGTTGTTTATAAGGAGAATATTGAGAAACGATGTATAACTGAAAAAAAAAATATATACATGTACTTAAACGTTTTCCGCAAAACCATGTTTAAAAATTGAAATTTTTAAATCTTGTTTATCAAGTTATGTTTTAAAAAAGAGACCCAAACGACAGTCAGCTTTCTGTGTTCATGTCATTTGATTCTTTCCTTGATGATATATATTAAATATTAAATTTATTTGAAACATTTCCGTTTCGGCATTGAATGAAAAAAATTGATAGATGAAACAGAATACTAAATTAAATACATTGAAGGAATGTATTGAATAGAAGTTATGAGATACGTATCGCCATGACTAAACTATGTAAACAGAAAACAATATTGGAAAGATTTAATGAACAAAACATCGCGTAAGAATAGCAATTTTTTTCATAATATGTATCTTAGTTTTTATTTTCAGATGAAGTTTTCAACAACTGTCTATGTATCTCGTATTTTCTGAAAAATAAATCCAAGGGGCGGAAGTTTAATTATTCTTTCAGCAAATATAAAATTGAGAGAGAGAGAG